>JAWNPV010000011.1:0-16174 GCA_035078785.1 Collessia kirishimana
CGACAATTCAACAACAAGTTGGGTCAAGTTGGGAAGCCGTCAGATTCATTCCTAAAAGTTCTTTTTGGGTTTCACTTTGCTGTTTCGTTGTTAAAACTTGAAATGACAACGGGCATCGGGCATCGGCTGCGCAAAAGATTTAAGTGATGAATTAATCATCAAGGCTGGCTGTTTTCCCTTTAATTTCTCCAGCAATTTAAAGTAGAAATTTAAACAGAAATATTTTTTAAATTAAAGTTAAAATAGATTTTGGCATTTTGGATTGATTATCCATTGATAAATCAAGTTATTTGCATTGAAAAAAGTCAATTTAGTGAGTAAAACGTCAGCCAAGCAGCTGATGGCTGTCAAGTGCGCTGCTTAGCACTAGAAAATGGCAATTGCAACGGTAAATAAATTCAAATTCAAGACGTTGAGTGAATGAAATCACCATTGAGCCAAAGCTGGCAAACTCTACATGAGAGAAAAAGTCTACACAAGCAACAAAGCTGCCATAAAAAATGGCTGCAAACAGCAGCGCCCTCTGTTTGTAAACTTTTTGGCAGCCCACAGATGGCGATGCGAGCAAAGAAGCTTTTAAATATTCAAATTGCAAATGTAATTGAGTGAATGGCAAGGAGAGCAGCAGCAGCAGGAGGGGAGGAGAAGGAAAAATATCAGAAATGAGATGAGAGAAGGGAAAAAGAAGATGAAAAAGTAAAAGATAACTGGCAACTTGCTTAGCCAGCAGATGAATAACAGATTGAACAGCAAAGCAGGAAGCATAAACATGAATCTGCGCGT
Organism: Collessia kirishimana; assembly: GCA_035078785.1. NCBI lineage: Eukaryota > Metazoa > Arthropoda > Insecta > Diptera > Drosophilidae > Collessia > Collessia kirishimana. The sequence continues at coordinate 784 of JAWNPV010000011.1, forward strand.
GGCATCCGCCATCCGCCTGGTTGGCCAGCTGCTGGTGGAGTGAAAGGGGCAGTGGCAGGAAGGGGGAGAATTGTGGCCACGAACTGTGCCAAATATCGTCGCATCGTAGGCAATTGAATTATGCGCAGCAGGAACAGCAGCAGCAGGCAACGGACAGCGCCGTTCAGTTTCAGTTGCCGCCGCCTTCTATCGCCTTCAATTCCTTTGGCCACGCTCTGGTGCCGCCGTCTCCTTCACATTTAATTCAAAATTTTGATTTACATAAATCGGCCCCGACCGCCTCCATCGCTGATTTGTAGCCGCCTCTGCACTAATTTATCGATAAGCATTTGACTGTCATGAAAAAAACCAAGGGAGGTGGGTCAGCTGGGGCAAGGCGGCTACATGGTCCACACAGTCAGCTGTGCACATAATCCAACGCCACACATACACACACAGACACAGAGGCGCACACAGAGGCCAACCAAGCGCGTCCAGCCTGATCGGTGGCTGCAGATGTAAGAAGTGGTTGGTGGCTGGCGTAGGGCAGAGGAGGGTGGTGATGAGGGGGGTGTGGAAACCGTTTTTTTGAAGTTGCCTGCAGCACTTTATTTGGAAAATCTGTGCAGCATACGAGAGACGGACAACAACGGCAACGAGGAACAGAAACAGGGCAGGCAGGAGACACTTGGCTGGGCGGCAGTACGACGACTTGATACGCTTACTAAAATCTGGCCGATGGATGAAACCTTCACATAACATGGCAGCTAAGATGGCTTCCCTCTGCAAGATGGCTGCCCTCAGCTGCCCTCAGCTGGCTAAAAGTATGCTACAGTTATTCACCCACTCAATGTATAGTGCTGCAGAGGCAAATACCCTAACCTTTAAGCCTCTCCATGTACCGTTTACTCTCCATTCTGCATACTCATTGAACTTACTTCATATTTCGAGGCACGCACACACGCATAAATGTCGCTACTTTGCGCCTAAGTGTGTTTGGTTTGGCCAGCGTTGCATACTTTTAGGATAAGCCAAGCTGAGACTGCTGCGAATTACTGGCAACAGTGCTGCAGCCACACTTTATGGCTAGATTTTTATGGTCATAAAACGGTAAATTTACCATTTAGTATCCAATGACCTGGTTAGTTGAGATTTTTAGCTATTTTTACTGCTTGCAGTTGGCTCTTTTGCCCATCTGAAAAGCTTTGCCAACACTGTTGGGCTAGTTCAGGGCGACAAGGCCAGGGCGGGTGTGGCAACGTGTGTTAATGCTGCCAGATTGTCACTTGTCACACATACACACACACACACGCACACACATGACCATACACTTAGTCACCTTCTGTGGAAAAAAACTCTTATAGATGCGACTGTTTGCATGCTGAGCGCATTGTTGCCAGCAACTGTTGTTGCTGTTGGCTGTTGCTGTTACTTTGAATGGCCATCGACATGCGGACATGATGACGTTGCCCTTGCACTTAACCCATCCTCATCATCATCGTCATTTTGATCTTCATCTACCCTCTACACAGTGTTTGGTTTTTAGTTGCTGTTACCGCAACACTTTCCAACACTAATAATTGGCCAACCTGACCAGTTGACTTTACTTTGGTTGCCTTTGAGGCCTCCAAGATGCTTTTGTTAATGTTTTTTTTTTTTTTTATTGATTCGCTCGTATTTTTTTTAATATTCATCATACTTATCAGCTGCGATTGTCTGCTGGCCGCTTGGCCACTTGATGGTCGTTTGTTTCTTTCTTTTCATTTCATTTCTTCCTCTTTCGCTCACCTTTCCAAGCAGCTGGCTGGCAGGGGCAACGGGACTTTTGTTTACACTCACAACAAGCAACGACCAAGAATATGAATATAAAAAAAGGAGTTAAAAAAAAGATAAAAGAAAGGCAACAAAAAATGCAAACAAAGGCTTCACAAATGTGGCCGCCTGTTGGTTTCCTGTTTGTTGTTGCTGCTGTTGTTGTTGCCAGACCAGTTCAGTCCAGTTGAGTCCAGTGTTGGTGTTGTTGCTGGCATGAGCCGCTGCTTTTAACTGCTTAAATTGATACAATTAAGTGCCTTTTGGGGTTGTTTGTTTGCATTTTCCTTCTCTTTCTCTCTGATGCCGCTGCTGGTTGCGTCCATTCGATTGTTTTTTCACTTTTCGTTGCCTACTTGAGCGGGCAAGCAAGCGTGAGGGAGAGAGAGAGAGACAGAGAGAGATGGCTGGTGTTTGCCCTTTCTGGTCGCAGCTGGGGAAATTTTAATGCTAATTGATTTATATTTCAGATGCCAGATACTTTAAACATATAGAAATCAGTTGTAGTTTAAGGCAAATTTTTTAAATATATTTTTCCTGTATTTTTCTAACCTTTAAGTATTGTAAAGTGAAGGCCAGAGGGCTGCCAGCGCAACAATTGCGTGTCGATTTTCACACTCTGGCAGTTCGGTGATGAAATTGATAAATTCATCGATAACATGCAATCGAATGCCGCAGACCCAGCAGGCCACACAGACAATTTGAATTTATGCCAATTAAGGCTGGCAGGACACCAGCAACCAGGCTGACCAACCTTAAAGCAAAATCGTTTGAAAAACCATAAAAATTTCATTCAAACAATGTTAATCAACATGCTGCTGGCTATGCTTGCCCCTTTGGGGAGCCACCAGACTGTGTACAGAGGGAGGAGGAATAAATAAAAAATGTTGCTGCTGCAATAATAAATTTTTAATTTAATTTAGCAAAAAACAAAAGTTTTCAGTTTGATGCTGGCGATTTAACGGTTGCTTTAAAGCTGCTGAGCGCTTAGGCTGGGCGATAAAGAGTCCGAGATTGTTGCCAACTGTTTAAATGTCGCGTGTCCAGCAGCAGCAGCAGCAGCAACGGCAACGGCGACACAAAATGTTGCTAAAGTGCCAGCTAGAAAGTTTGTCGTTGCATTTACAGTTTTGTTGTTGTTGTTGCCTTTATTTTACAGCATTTTTTGCTGGCATTTGTTGTTCCTCTTGGTCTTTGGGGTTCATTTTTCTCTTTTTTATAGCTGATTTGTTGCTGTTGTTGTTGCTGCTGTTGTTGATGGAGAAATAAGCAGAGTTTTTTCCTCTCATTTTTGTTTTTTATTTTGATTTTTTTGTGTTTTATTATTATGAAGTTGGAGTTGCAGTTGCAGCAGCAGCAGCAGAAGAGGCAGCCGGCCAACAACTAAGAACTAAGAAAATGCAAATTTAAAAGGGGCCGCGGCTATGACGACTCGGCTATACCCTGCAGCTAGAAAAAAGAAATTTAACTAGCGGTGGTCATAGATCCTTAACGAATTGAGGCTGCCAAGGGTATCAGGAGCTCCGCCAGGATGAGCTGGCTGCCCCCTTAAGAAAGTTAACCAATCAGTCGACCAACAGACGCAGCAGCAGCAGCAGCAGCGGCAGCATCAACAATGTCATGCAAATTAGCGGGCTGAGAAACAATGACCAACAGACCAGCAGCTAAGGAGCTGGGGAGACCAGCAGATGAATCCTTGGATGTCTGATTGGCTATGCAAATGAGTCAAACGATGAAGGACGAAGGCTGCCCACCTGTCCAGTTGCCCAGTTGCTGTCGTTGAATCCTGGCTAATTGAGGTTGCTGATGGCCAGAGGCAAAGTCAACTGCCGCCTGCCTGAGTCTTCCCCTCCAGCAACCTTTAAAGACTCCGCTCAACCGTTGGCTGCTGCTCCTGGCGCCGAGGCCAAGCGGAGTTCTTGGCTGGCTAGAGACGAAGGCTGTCAATTGCTTGAATTTCTCTCATTAATTTCACTCGTTGACAGGACATAAGGCGAGAAGGACAAGGCATCAGGCTACCCATAACCAACCGCCAGCCATTTGGCTCCAAAGCGTCTCATTAAAGTTGCCAGCAATGAGGCAGCAATGGGGCAGCAATGAGCAGCTATTAGCGCCCAATTGAGTGAGCCGTGAAACCCGAAACCCAAATCACAACACACGCAACACACCCACACACCCCCACACACACAGGCACACACAGAAACACCCACATGAGTTCACTAATTGGAAATGAAAATGAAACAAAAGTCATTAGGCTGAGCGAAGGAGGTGAAGGAGGTGAGAGAAGTTGCCAAGGAAACTCAGCATGTGAGGCAGCAACCAAAAGGATATTTAATACCAGGACACCCACCCACACATACACACACACACACAGCTACCCACACAGCCACACAGACAGGGTTAAGCCTAATGGGCGGCATTAAAAAATTAATCAACAATTTCTGTTGGTTTCATAAGCTCAAAAGCAGCTCACTTGGTTGAATGTGGAGTCCGCAGCTGGCTGCCCCTCTTCCTGCCCTCCGCAGGACTCTTTACAGACTCGATCATATAGCTGTTCGCTCAGCCTCCCTTTCCCCTGTCTCCCAGCTTATGCAGGACCCTGGTGCTCTGGCGAATCTTCTGTCCGCACTTTAAGCAGGAAAAACTTCAACTGATTGAGACTTTGGCTGAGACTTTCCCTGCTTTTCCTATGGCCAAGACAGCCAGAAGGGTCAAAGGGCAGCCTTATTAAGTCAGAGACACACAGGACGCAGCCGCTAGATGGTGGCAAACGAAACTCTTCGAGGCGACACTCGCCAAGGGCGACACTTAAGTCCGAGGGGCACAGGCTGTTGGGACACACACAAGAGTAGTGAGATGTCCTTTATGGAAGGCGTCAGGCCAGCCTACTGGGTCAATAGCAAAGGCAACTGGCAAACAGAGGGAAAAACTGAAGAAAAAAACCATGAAAAACGTTGGAAAAACATTGAAGGAAGCGCGTTGGCAGCGCTGGTTGCGTTGTCAGTTGACCGCCATCAATTGTGGGCTTTTCGCTTCACTGTAAATAATATTGCCACACATATCCTTCCACACACACACACACACACAGACACACAACCAGGATATCAGTTTATGGAGGTCACATGGACAGCCAAGAGGCTGCCGATGAATTTACAGTTCCGGGAATTTCTTTGTCCATCTGGGAGCAACAGCCGCTGTGATTACCGTTCAGCTGCTGTTGACCCCCCCACTTGAAGGAGGCTTTTTCACTTGATTTCTGCATCCCTGGATGCCTCCCCCAAAGGGCAGACAGCAGGGTTCCTTCTTCCCCGATTAAATTGTCGACAAATTCGCGTTTTTTTTTTTTGTCATAAATTTGTTTAATTCGTTTGTCGTTTGTTGAAACGTTTCGATGGCTGAGAATCCTTGCAGCTTCCACCTCTTCCTCCTGGCAACTGGAATTGAAGGCGCCGCTTTCGTAACTTTCAATGTCGCTCGCCAAACAAACAACAACAAAAAACGTTTCGTTTACAAGCGACACAACCAGCAGCAACAGCAGCAGGACCAACAAGGACGCTGCTCATTGGAAATATCATTGATGGGTTTGTTGACGAAAAAACACAGCAAGAACAACGGTGACGATGGGCGGCCTTGTAGACCAGTTTGACAGTCGTTTTTGGCTCCTTTTTTCCTTGTTCTTGTTGGTGGGTCATGTCCTGGGCCCCCCCCGCACACAGTCCTGGCAGCCTCCTGACTGCCCTATAGATAGCCAGGCCAGCTGCAGACCAAGGAACCATCAATGGAGAAAGTTTTGCCCAATTTGCGTTGGTGAATCCTTTTTCCTGGCTCCTGGTGGCCCTGGCAGCCTCCCCACCCACCAATAAATGTAAATTAAATTTGAAAACCCAGAAAAAACGCAGAAAAACAGGAGGCAAAAGGCCGAGACGAAGGATAACAGCCTGGACAGGCTGCAGACCAACATGGTGGACTCAGGCATGAGTCTGTCGAGGTCAGGAGTCGTGTTTTCTGCTCGCCATCAGCCACCAGCCACCCGGAAAGGCTGAAACCCTCCAAGCAGAGGGCGTCCCTTGGCCACAGTTGCTTCCTGGTTTTCTCTAAGCAGCTTGACTAGCTCCTATAGCCTTCAGCTATTGCTAATAGCAGTGATCGGCAGACCAGGCGGTTTGTAGTTGGAGGCACCACAGTAGGCAGCTGCAGGGACCTCCAGGGTGGTCAGTTACGCCTGCGCAGTCCACAGGGGCAGACTGGTGGTGGGGGGAGGGGGTCTGCGGGAAAGGCAATTTGCCTGACGTCAGCACAACGGGCGGCCATCAGAGTAGCAAATTGCAATCGCGTGCTGCGTGCTGCTTGGCTGACTGATTGCTGCCCCAGTGACCCACTTGCCTGTCTCAGTGTCTCCCATCCCCCCCCCCTAGCTCCCTCCACCTGCCTGCCTGCCTGCTGCTGTTGTGAGGCCGCTGCTGTGCCGCAAGACAACTGCAACAAAAGGCCGAAGAGCCGCTGTCGCCGCTGCCACAGCTGCCAACCAAATGCAAAGCAGCTGCCTGGCTAAGGCGGCAGCACAAAAAGGCGGAAGGAAAATGAAAATCAAAAGCCAGGAAGACGCAGCTTCTGCCCTCTGCCCTCTGCCCTCTGCCAGGGAGTGGGAGGAAGAGAGAGAGAGAAAGCAGGAGAGATAGAGAGAGGGAAGCCTGCGCAGTTGGCCGCTCCAGTTCGTGGTGAGTTTGTAAAGCTTTCGGCCGAGCAAAGAGTCGCAAACATTTAAGAGCAGCCCTGGGGGAGTCGCCTGCCGCCTTCTGAGCTGCCTTCACACTTTCCATGCTAATTAAACAAATTAATTTTCCTCGTTTTATTCATTTTTTATTGTTATTTTGTGGGATTTTGTCGCTGCCTGAGTTGTGAGTTGATTTTTTCCACTTGTGGTTGCTTCAATGGCTTCATTGGCTTCATCGTCCTGAGTGGCAGCTTTCCTCGCTGGTTGGATGCTTCGATGGTTGCAGTTGCAACTGCTGGGAAGACTTTTTGCCTTGAAATAATTAATTAAAGGCGGCCGCTAGGGACTTTACCTAGTGTTTAAGGCTTGAATTAACTAGTTTTGAGTTGATTTGTCCTCTTGGCGAAGCAAATAAATCAGCGGAGCCAACCGATCTGTCCAGAGTCCACAAGTTAAACCTTCCAACGTTCACAGCAGTTCGTTGTTGGTTGCTCTGCTGTTGGATTTCTCTTTGTGAAAATTAATTTTAATTAGATTAGTTAACCGTTTTAGCTAAATATTTAAACAATTCACCTCTCAAGATGTCAGTCAAGTGAGCAGCCAGCGCAGCCGCAGCCGCATCCGCTTAGCATTGACCAGCAAGTCAGCTGCAAGCTGTTTGTATGGTTGTCTCTGTCTGTCTTGTGTGAGTTGCCTGGCTCAATGAAATCAGAGTTGAATCAGAGAGGGCAGAGGCAGCCACAGGGAAAACCAAAGACTTTCCCATCGGGCTGTGCTGAGATAACTGTTTGTTGGTTCTTGTCACGCTATTTGTGTATTCAAAGCAATTGAAAATTAATTAATTTACTTATGTAACCGAGACTGACACAAGGCAAACACAGCTGCAAGGAGCAGCAGCCGGGCAGGAGGCAGGAGCAGGAGGCCACACAGAGATGCATTTACCAGTTGCTGCTGCTGCTGTCAGCTCACGAACACCACAAGGCTGTGAGCAGAGGGGAAGAACAAAGCTTAGCAACGGCAACGTCAGTTTGGCTGCCTTCTCCGAGGCGTTGGAGTTGAATGCAGTCAGGCAGCCAGGCAGGCATGCAGACAGGCAGGCAGGAGCAGGGAAAACCAAAGCATCAGATGCATGCAAACTCACACACTAAATGGTAAGCAGGACGAGACGGGACGAGCAGTGAATTGAGCTCTTGGAATTTGAATACAGCAAATGGCTGCCTTGGCATCAAGTGTCAAGGATCGTGGAGTGTCCTGCCAATGACACAAACAGATTATAAAATGAAAATCAAAATTATTTGTTTGCTAAAGTTTTCACTGCCGCAGACAGTTGCTGGTGGCTGCTTCTATTAAATTACCGTTGCACAAACTAATCTCAAGAAAGTTGGCAGCACTAACAATGAATTATTATTGAATTTGCATGTTTTCTATGAAAGAAATTAATTAGTTTTTGGCTAAGAAATTCGCCAAAAGAACTTTTCCCTGTTGCACCAAAAAGTAGGCAACGATTTTTTGTTGTGCGTGGGCACTTGCACTGGCCACGCATTGCGTATACGCAGCCAGGGTTGGAGTAGGCAAGTCATCAGTGTTAAGTTTTGTGTGTTTATTAAAAAAAAAAAAAAAGAAGGCAGCTGACTGCACTGACAACAATTAATATGTTGCTGCAACTTTGTTGCTGACGTATGGTTTATTCTCTAACAACAGCGGCAGCAACATAACATGGCGGCAAGACAATGGATAATGATGATGCGTCAGCTTTTGTCAGATGACAATAAGCATAGCAATAGCAACAACAACAACAACATCCACGACAACAATGACAACAATAACAAACACATGAAGCTACTCGATGTCAGTTGTCAGCAGCAAAGACGCGCAAAATAACAACTTGAATGGCAACGCTTGCCAGACTCGACCCGGCCATCCATCTCTTTCTCTCCAACACTAGTCAACCAGGCTATGTCTGCCTGTTTGTCTGTCTGTGTGTGTAGCATGCTGTGCTAACAACAACAACAACAACAACAATAGCAGCCAGAGAAATGCTTTTGTTAGCTGCCAGCAACAGCAGCAGCAGCAGCAGAAACATTGGTTAACTGATGGTGTTGGCTATGGCAGCCCTAGTGTTGGCAAGCGCCGGCAAGAGTTGAAGCCGAGCAGAGCAGAGCAGAGACCAAGTCGGCAGCATGCAAAGCAGAGCGGCGAACGTTTGCCGCCAACTGCTGCGGAAGTCAAAGCAAAGTAACGGAATGGCAGCCACAACTGCACAAACACAAACACACCGCCCCACGTATGTATTTGCACATGTGTATGTAGATATGCTGACTACTCTACTCATACGCAGACAAGTTGCCGTTGACAAATGACAGGCGACAAAAGTGTCAAGAACGTTATCAGCACTAACAAGTGAGTTGAGTGCTGCTTAGAAAACGTTCAACTGAACTGAGTGGAGAGATCTGGAGGCTGTTAGAGGTGGATAGCAGGCTGAGGAGGCAATTTGAGGTTGTTTTACCTGCCCCATTCATATGGTAAAAGCGAAAGCGTTTTGTTTTGTTTTATCGCCTGGACCCAGACTAAACCGAATGGCAGGCGAAAAAAGAAGTAAGAAAATACCGTTATATATGGCGACGTCGAAAGTCAGCTTGGTTGAGTTGCTTGAGTTGGCGGCTTGGCTGGCTTCACTGTACTGCTGACTTCTCTTCCAGTCGCTTCCTCCACCCCCTCATCGCCCGTCTTTAGTTCTTTTATCTTCATTTTCCTTTTTGTTTTTTTTGTTGTCTGTTTTGCTGGCATTTTAATTTAGTTTGCTTGGCTTTTAGTTAGTCAATCGGCAGCAGCAGCAGCAGCAGCAGTCGGTCGACGCTCAAATGAGTTGGAAGTTCAAATTGCTTAGCTTTTGCCACCGACTGTTGACTACGTGACGGGGCTCTCAGGCTCTGGACGCTACAAAGACGACGGCGATACGCCAATCAGTCAGTCAGTCGGACTAGCTAGTGTGTATGTGTGTGTGTGTTGAACTCATTTGCCTGGCATCCTCTAGACAGTGGTGGGTGGTGCAAGGCAGGCAGCAGGCGGCAGCCGATTGACTCGTTTCATTGTCTTGTTGTGCGTGATGAAAGCAGCGGCTGTCACCACACACACACACACAGGCAGAGGCAAGTGAATTGAATTTATTTGGTTACTTTTGTTGTCTCCATTGGCTTTGTCACATGTGTGTGTGTGTGTGTGCGTCATTGACTTATTACTCAAAGGCCTGCGACTTTCCGGTTCCTCCTTCCCTCTATCCACCAGCCCACAGCCGCATTCTTTTGCCAGGCAGATGGTGACACTGTCATCTCTACCGCTGCCTGCCTCGCTACTCTGCTGCCCGCCTGGTTGCCTTTGTATTTATTTCATTTGCTGCTGACGCATTTAAATTTCTGTTTCTGTTTCTGGCAATCGATTGACAATTGTCCTGGCCCTGGCACACATGTCCTGCCACCACACAGCACACACACACAGCACACACACAGACACAGCACGCAGCACACACACAGCATATTGTATGAGCAACTCAATTACAGAATCAGAATCAGCATCGGCATCACCATCGGCATGAGCATTGGAATCCAACTCCGTTGACGTCTCCTCCTCCTTTGACTCTGCCTGTCACTGTGACTTTGACTGTGACTGTGACAGTGACAGTGACTGCGACCAAAGCTGAGCTCCAGACCACTTGTGCTGTCACTTTGAGGAACCTTCCGCTTCAGTTTCAAGTCCTGCTGCTCCTCCTGCTGCTGCTGTTACTAATGCTGTTGCTGCTGCTGTTGCCAAAGGACTAAAACTGCGACTCCTGAGATGGAATGTCAATTCGATGGTTTTGTTTTTACTTTTCTACATCATTTAGGCAACATTTTTCCATTCAAGCAGAGGAAGAAACCTTCTGGTTGGATTCCCAGCTGAAACAGTCACAGCTACTAGACCATATAGCTGTGGCTCTGTGGCTCAGAGTGGCCTAGGACTGGTCACAGCCTGTCAGTGATGGAAGGCTGAGAAAACATTGATTAATTGCCAAAATCTCATGTGGAAAATGTGGCCGCAAAATTCTTATTCCCATTCATGTTGCTGCTGTTGCTGCTGTTGTCCTCGTTGCTGTTGCTGCTGTTGTTGGTGGCTGTTGGTGGCTGTTGGTGAGGAGCTGCGCATCTCAAGTTTATGAACTTTGTAATTACACACTTTATTAATTTATGCGCTGCGGGGCAAAATAAGAAAACTTGTAAGCATCAGGGAGAGCAACAACAGCAGCAGCGACAGGAGGAACAGCAACCACCAGCGACAGCAACAATAACAATCCAGAGGCAGATGAAGGTGGCGAACAAATGTGCGCTTAGGGAGCAGGACGACAGCATGTTGATGGTTTATGCGACCAGACAACAAAATATTAGAAAAACAAACGACAACAGCAACAGCAAAAGCAGCAACGTTAATTGCTGGTTGCTGGTTGTCTTAAGCAAAAGACATTGAATTTGAACTGATAAAATAAAGTTAAGAAAGTCGATTAATCTTCTCTCTCCGCGTGTGTGTGTGTGACTAACAAAATTAATTAAAGCTTATTGAGCAGCAGCAACAACAGCAGCAACAGCAACAGCAGCAAGAAGCTCTGCCTACTGGCAATGGGACAAAAGTTTCCTTTACACTGGCAAACAGCAAACAGATTTCATCCATCTCAGGTGCTGACTCATATACCCTTGCAGTTAACCAGCTCAACCAGCTTCAATGAATCAACATAAATCATCCTGTGGGCTCCACCCTGTTCCCCCCCTGGGAAACTCTATTATTAGTGTTTGGTTTCTTCTTTCTCTTAATGCTCTGCTTATGGGTTAAATTATATTTCTGTTTCCCCCCCTCTGTTGCGGTTTCTTTGCTCCCTTCCTCTCCCCAGAGGTAAACAAACTTCGACACTCGAAAGACCAAAAGTCATTTCCTTGGAGTGGCACCTTCCGCCATCCTGCCCGGCCCCACCAGCCTCTTTCTTTAACTATCAATGTATGTAGGTGTGTGTGTCTCAGTGTGTGTGTGTGTGTGTGTTGACATTTTTTGAAGCTTTAATTAAATTGTCAGAAGAATTTTAGTTGCCACAGGGGCAGCTTGGTTGGTTGCAGGGACTGCAAGTCAAATGCATTTCAATTGGAAATGCAATTTGGAAAATTCTCACTGGAAAACTGTGGTTATTAAGAGGGAAAAGCTAATTGCGAATTGGTTTTCAAAGGATCTTCAGAGTCAACAAAGAGGAAAGTAAAAATTCATCGGGGGTTTCCATAGCGGTGGCAACTCTACCATTTTGTTCTTGGCGTTGCCATTCGTCTAGGTGAGCCATTGAGTCACACACAGACACACAGATACATGCCAACACTCTTCTACACACGCAAGAGCAATAAAAGTGTTTTGCACGCAGCTTCCGCTGCTTAATAATTAAAAACTCAAGCAAACAGATTGTGAAAGCTGCAACGAAGCTTGAATACCCTCACATGTCCAGCCAACAACTAAGTAAATAAAGAAAGAAATGTCAATCAGGCAAGCTTAAGGCATTAGTTAGTGGTCAGCTCGATGGGGCAACGCTGTCTACTCAAGTGTTGGGTAATGACGGCTGCCCTGCAAGCAGAAATATTTACATTTCACAAGAGTTGCCCTGTGGCCAGAAGAACCCGCTTGAATAAAGTGTATAAAGAGTATAAAAATAATCAGCGGCGGCTTCTACATTTCCCAGTAGTTGCTGTTCGTGTTGCCGTTGTCGCACACTGTTATTTACCTTGAAGACAAAACCCAAATCTGTGATTTTAATATTTTAAATATAAGGCAAAATGAGCATGACTGTGTGTGTGTGTGTGTGTCAGTGTGTAATCGCTAATTAAGCAGCCTGAGAAACAGCCAACAAGAGACAGAGCATAAACGCAACGGCACAGGCAGCCAAGAGGCGCGTAAAAGACATTTTGCATTGCATACTTTGTGGCGGCATCTTTAAATTTGCGCCAACAGCTGCGACTCGGTCACAGTCACAGCGTCAACGTAGCTTGTTAAGAAAAATTACCAACTGACATGACTTTGGCGCTTTGCCTGCCCCCCTCTCTCTGACTCCATGGGTGTGTGTTGGTATACGCTTAGCCAGATATTACCGCTATGTATGTCTACTATGTTCCCCCGCCATCGTCATCATCATCGTTATCATCATCATGGCGATGCGCGTGCATGTAAAACATTTCCGTTTTCCGCTACAAAAGTTTTTGGCTTTGGCTTTTGTTTTCCAACCAAAAAATCATACCCTACACGCATCGCCTCCACGGCATATCAGTTTAGGCAAACAGTTTGCCAGAAATCTCGTGAGAAATTTCATTTCATTGAATTAAACAGTTTTTAGGAGGTGAAATGTAGTGTATCAAGCAGTTCGTTTGGGGGTAAAAATATAATTTTTTTTCTATTATTTTGACTTATTTTTTTTGGTGTTTGGCATTTGGGTTTTTCGCTGTTGTTGGTCGCTGTTTCTTCTCGTTAACCGGCGATGATGATGTTGTTGCTGCTGCTGTTGCTCGTGGCCTTTGGCTGGCGCTGCGCGCTCAACAAAACATCGTAAATTTGTATAATTTGAGGTTTTTGCTTCTCTTATTTCCTTCCTCTCCTCCTCCGCAGTTTTTTTTTTTCCAAACACCAGCAGCAGCCGCAGCAGCAGCAGCAATAACAGCTTCTCTGTCAAGTCCGCTGGGTGGGTGGCTGGTGGAGTTGCCAGCCTGGTTGCAGATACTGAGTTGCAGGACCAGATTGCTGTGTTGCTTTTGTCGAAATGCGTAATTTAAATTAATTTTTGTTGTTGGTTTTATGGTTTTTGTTGTTGCTGTTGCTGTGCATAGACGACGGCTGTTAATAAAATGTTGGCCGCCCAACCTCTGATGCCAGCGGCAACGGCTTGAGAAACTTTCTTCATATAAAGTTTGCCAAACTCAGCACAGCGAGCAGAGACAGAGGGACACAGACAGAGAAGGAGAAGGAAAAGGAGGGAGAGGGAGGGAGATACACCCACACCCACACAGCGATTTATAATTATCTACTTTGCATAGATTTCTTTGTTCAATTGTAAATGGCAAAAGGGAAAGAGAAAAAGACTTTTGTCGCTGGCTTATTTGTCCTTTGAAGGACAAATGTCCTTGACTGGGGCAGGGAAGGAGAAGGAGGCAATTGTATAATTTTCATAAATTACGCGCCATTAATTTCTGAGGCGCCACACCCAGTTGGCCAAGTGCTGGGGCAGCCCAACAGCCCAACAGCCCAACAGCCCAACAGCCTGACTGCCGACTCCTCTGGGCTCCTGTAACCGCATTTCATTAATAAGCGTCGACATTTTTCTGCTCGGATTAAATGCAGCGACGTTAAAATTATAAATTACATATTAAGCAGCAACAGCAGCAACAGCAACAGCAGCAACAACCATCGCCCTAAAGAGCAGAAATCCAGCTGGTTGCTGGCAGTTGGTAGCTGTTGGCTGTTTGCTGGCAGCCAACTCAACTCGACAGCCCTTTTGTCAGTGTCCTGGCTGTCCTTGCTGCTGTCCCGGCTGTCCCCGCTGTCCTTGCTGTCCTCATTGTGGCGCCATTATCAGCGTCATTTGGAACACTTAAGCTTTGCATTAATAAACTGCGAAAATGTTTGGCAACATGACTCAGTGGACTCGGCCATAACAATGAAAGGACAAAGGGACAACGGACAGCCACCAGCCAACCATCACCATCATCATCACCATCATCATCATCATCCTGAGCAGCAGCAGCAACAGCAGCAGCAGCAGTTGGGATTTGTTGAGAATGTGGCCAAAGCATTTCTCAGTGCACAAAAGTGCGTTTAACTATGTAATCCAAGCAACTAAAGTTGCTGGGGAGGCAGACAAAGGCTTTGGCTTGGTAAATTGTTGTCCCAACAGATTATCTGGTGGCCATAAATCCCAGTGAGGAGTTGCCACGTTGCCTTCTACTCTAGCAATTCACTGCTGCAGCTGGCAGTGCGACCGCCTTTGGACGACCTTTTTGGGTTTTATTGACCCAGAACGGCACCTGCTTTGACTGAGGGAAAAATGAGGGGAAAAACAATTGCAATTTCGTTGGTTTAATTAGCCGTTCAGTCTAAACAGCAGCAGCAGCAGCAGCAGCAGCGGTGGCATTGAGTGACCCACTGGGTTGGTTATGGCAAAAACAATTGAACAATTAAATTCGATGTCGCTACAGTTGGATTGTTTACATGGTGGTTGCTGTGTCCGTGTGTGTGTGTGTGTGTGTGTTGGTGTGTGCAAATGCAGTTTAATTGAATCGAATGAACCGCAACAACACAGGCAGCCCTTGGACAACATGGCAACCCCAGTGAACCCAGTGAACAGGGATGGCAGCACAGCTGTGTCAGCTGGGAGTTCATCGCTTAATAATGTCAGCAGCCGCAGTTTTATGTTTTTACATTTCATTCCAAGCCATTTGGTTTCATTGTTCGGTAGCCTCGCCTCGCCTCCCCCTCTGCCCCGCTGCCCCTCTGCGGTGGTGATATACGATCCAACACTTAATCAGGCCTCTGTCAGCCGACGGTTGTGATGCCCTCTTCCCCCCCTGGCTGGCTGTCATTGTCGCATCATTTTGCATTATTATCGGTGGATTGTAGACCAAAGAGGATTTAAACCTCGAACAATAAAAGCCACTAAATATTCAATATTTACAACCGCCAGCGCGTTCGATTCGCTTTACTATTTTATGCGCATTTTTATTTCATCATTATCCCCACCCCCCCCCCCCCTCCTCTTCTTTATCCCCCCCCCACCTTCCCGGTGCCCTTTAACTCTTTCCTTTCCCATTCCCAGCGTGGGGATGAGAGGGGTTCGGAGGGGGG
>JAWNPV010000011.1:16184-76452 GCA_035078785.1 Collessia kirishimana
GGTGAAAACCCCAAAGGGGTGGGGGTTGTTTGACCGTTTTGGGTGAATTTTGGTTTCCCCGTTCTCCCCCCCCCCCCCCCCCCCTTTGTGTCTTTACCCCTCAATGCAGTTGCCGTGCAATTTAATGAATTTTTGTAGCAGGTCGAAGGGAGGTAGGGAGGTAGGGCTGGAGGGAGGGTAGAATGTCAATGTTTATTAATTAAAATGCCCGCAAGAGCCGGAAACTCAAAGGATCGGTTAGAGCCAAAAGTCCTGGCGGCGGGAGGGCCAGCGGGGGGTAGGAAGAAATTTATTACATTTAATTTCATATGCAAAAGGCAATCGAAAGAGAGAAAAATTAATTCCCAATTGCCCAGCGTGTAAGTTAAGCAGGAATCTCTCAGCTCTCAGGAGGTGGGGCGGTGGCTCCACATTGCAGGCTAATTATGCCGCAGCCAAGGCAAGTTTATCCTTGTGGGGGGGAGAGACTGGGAGGCAGGCAGGCAGGCAGTGAGGCAGGCAAATCGTAAAACTCATTCGATCGTGCAATGAATAATTTCCGCTTAAATAAATTTTACAACATCAAATGCGATTTGCAATGTGATTTCATTGCCAATATGGCAATTGCACAACCACTTACACACACACACACAGATAAATGCACATTTGCCTACGTTTTAAACCTGGCAGCCCTAAGATATGCAATGGAAAGTTGAAATATTTAAAATCAACCAACCAGCGTTGGATTTAAATGATTTTTGTTTTTTTTTTTTCATTTGTGATTGTTTTTTACATTTTATTTGCTCACGTGGCAACTGGCAAGATGCTTAGCCAGCCAGCCAGCCAGCCAGCCAGCCACCAACTGCTTGAGCTTGAGATACATTTGGTATCTGCAAGTGCTTGGGACTGTCGGACTGTCTGTCTGTGGCTCTGCATGTTTATAGTTTACAGCAACGTTGCGTTCGGTTGCATCCACTTGAGCTAGATATTTGCTTAGAAGCCACGTTTGTCTCCACGTTTTTTCCTCCTTCTTTTCTGCCCTCCTGAAATGGCTGGCAAATGGC
Source organism: Collessia kirishimana (assembly GCA_035078785.1). Lineage (NCBI taxonomy): Eukaryota > Metazoa > Arthropoda > Insecta > Diptera > Drosophilidae > Collessia > Collessia kirishimana. The sequence continues at coordinate 17,228 of JAWNPV010000011.1, forward strand.
CAATAGAGGGAGGCAGTCGAGGAGACAGGGAGGTGGGCAACCAGGCAACCAGGCAACCGTAGTAGGCTTAGTGGATCCAAGTGAGGCAAAAACACAAGTCAGATAACCAACTGGCTGCCATTCAATGGGCGGAGCAGGGATTAGTTCCATCACAACTGCTCTGCTCTGCTCAGCTTCGCTCTTCTCTTCTCTAATTGATTCGCGTTGACATTTTTCCTCGTTTCTTTCTCGTTGGCATTGAATAGTTTGTTTCCTCTCTCAGCGAGAGATTTTGCTTTGCCAATTAATTGAATGGAAATGGCCAACCAGGCGACGTTGCTTTAAGGACTTTTCTTGCTGTTTCTTTTCGTATTAAAATTTAAGTGATTTTTTCTATATCCAACGGATATCTGGGGAAATCGAATCAACTGTGTGTGGCAGGGGAGGGGGGGGACCACACAAGTTGAAGGAGCCTCGTCAGCTTCGTCAGCAGCGTCAGCGTCAGCAGCATCGCATCTATCTGAGCAATTGAGGTTCTAATGGGGCTTTAATGCTCACAGACATTCCTTGCCAGCTACACTTACCAATACACATGCTTGGACACACATACAGACACATATACAGGCTGAAGTCCATGTGGCAAGGAGTGGTGTAGAGTGGAGAGGGGTTCGGTGGAACTGGGAACTGCCAACAGCTGCAGTTTTTCCCTTTTTTTTTTGGGTCCTACGAATACACAAGTCTGTGGCTCAAATGACAAGGACAACAGCATGGGCCATGGAGATGACGATGCGGATGTCAAAGTGGTTGGGTGGCTGGCTGGTTGGGTGGCTGGCAGGATGGGTGGGTTGTGGTGGGAACTGAATTTTCGGTTACTTTATGCTTGAGAAGCAATCAAAGCAATGAAATGGAACCCCTAACGGTGGCATTTCAATGAAGCCGCCGCCAATGTTTCGAGGCCAGAAAAATGAATAACGAAAGACGACAAAACGCCTCCGCTGAATGGATTCGATGCGAATCGAATGGCGAATGGTGGACGGCAGACGGCAGATTCGTGAATTGTGAAATAAAAAGTGTGGAGGGGGGTAAAGGGCTGGATGAACTGGGGAGAAAACAAAACAAAACACGAATAAGATGAAAGGCAGCGACTTGCTAGCGATATGACAAAGCCAGAGATGGGTGGGTAGATGGTTGCCGCTGGGTGGTCCATTGTTGTCGTTGTTGATGCCCAGGACCTGGCATTGGCACTAGGCCACTGCTGCCCCCTCTGTGTGGCCCCTGGAACGACCCACTTGTATAAATTGTTGCCAATCATGATTTAATAGATAAAAAACTAAAAGAGTTCAAGTGGATAAAGCTTTCACGATGGAGCCCCTGTGTGTGTCGTCGCACACAAAGCCCAGCGGGCCAGGATGCCACCAACAACCCATAGAAAGGAGAAGGAGACGGAGGAGGAGGAGGCAAGAAAACATGCAAACTGTTTTAAGAGCTCCCCGAGGATCGATCTATGCTTAAGCCAAGGCTAATAGTGGTCGCCCGCATCGTCTTCCATCCACTGAGCAGGACTTGGACCAGCGTTGCCAAGTTATGTTGAGAGAGGGGACCAAGCAGCCAAATGCTTTGGTGAGAACGCCGAACGCAACAACTTGAGCCAAGGAAAACGCTCTAGGGCATTGGAAAAAAAAGGGATTTCACACACACACACACACAGCCAGGAAGATAGCCAGGATAAGGCATCCATCCAGTCAGCCACCCAACAGCAAGTGGCAGCTCTTCAAGTTGCCCGTTGGACAGACAACGCTGAGCTGTGCGCTCTGCCCTCCCGTCTGACTGACATTGACGGCATCTAGTTGCCATTGCCATTGCCTGCCTCCTGCTCCTGTCTGGCCCCCCTCCCGGCTGATGTTGCCCCCTCAGCATTTAGACGGCCAACATTGCCGCTGCTGATGACGGAAATTGATAAACGCGCCAAAGGGGCAGCAGCATCAGCATCGCCAGAGCATAGAGATGTGTGTATCCTGGATAAGCATCGAAGAGGGAGACGCAGGGTGAACGCAGGGGGGGGCAGCGAACACAATAACTGAAATTAAAATCAAAAATTGAGCAGCTTTTGATGACAGCTGAAGTGGCGCAGCGAAGCCTTCACATATCGATTACAGACAACCTGGCCGTGGCTCCTGTCACATCAGCAGGAGAAAAGGATGCCCCAGCTCTAGACACCTTTCAGCTGCACAGGGAGAAGGTTGCAGAGTCACAGGACCATAGTTCAAGGCATAAATTAAACAAATTCTTAGCGGCCAGGCAGCCAAGACAGCCAGACAACCTTGGACAGGATGCACAAGGACCAACAACAAAGAAGTCAAGAGCTAAGTAAAGTGGTGCAATGTTGAGTGGTTGGGTAACAGAGAAGCAAGTGGCGATTAACACCATACAGGACTTGCCTTGCGCTGCTCCTGGCTGCTTACTAATGAGCATAACAACAATGAGAACTGAGAGAAGAGAGAGAGAGGGAGAGAAACTAAGGGAAATAACATTAAAACAAGCCGTTAAGTAAGCGGATAAGCTTAACAATAACAGCTGCAATGGCAACTTCATTCTTAACCCATTGTGGAGCCGGCGGATGATAAATAAACCCAACACACACAGCCACACACACACACACACACACACACTAGAACACTAACTAATTGGCCAGCACGAAGAGAACCCAGAGAAACCAGAGGGACTGAGACTGGATGAGAGCAACTGGCGTATTGTTATGTAGCCAAGAGTTGAAGGTGGGAAGCTGCGATGGGCGGAGGGCGGAGGGCAGCGACTCACATTATCCGCATTGGCCACGTTAATATATTTAACATTATCTGGCTAATAGTCTGTGGCAGCCAAGTGGCCGTTTAACATAATGGCCAAGCGGAGTTGTGCGTTGATCAGCCAGTCAGCAAGGAATATGAATTTTCCCTTTTGTGAAACCCACTTCTGATGTCCAATCGTTGAATGGCGTGTCAGTCGGTTGCCATTAGGGGCAGCCCTTAAAGTATTTGCTTACCCAACGGCCAGGGTTAAACAGCTAAATGGCTGATGACCAACGGTGGTGGCCAGGCGAAGATCTCAGGTCAGTTGAATGGGCAAGCAGAGAAAAACGGGTCGACAATGTAGTCGCCTTGGTCAGTGCGGACTCTGGAGTGACTAACAACATGACAGCTAAGGCAGCCAGCTAGGCAACTGCCAAGGGGAGGCAGGGAGCAGGGAGGAAGCAGGGGGCAGGGAAAAATTGAAACATTTGCATGCAAACAACGTGCAGTAAACTTTACTGTTGCCGTCTCCTGTTGTTGTTGTTGTTATTTCTGTGCATTTTTTCTCCCATTTTTTTTTCGGAACTTCTAAGCCCAATGGCATTGCCTTGTCCTGGTTGAGGCTTCAGCTCCTGGCCTGGCTGCTACTGTTGTTGTTGTGATTTGTGTGGCTTTCAAATTGCGAAATTCGCGGAAGCTGACATTTATTCAGCAGCAGCAACAGCAGCAACGGCAGCAGCAGCAGGAAGTTGCAACACAAAAAATGGAGTAAAAAATGGTAGAAAGAAAAACCCAAATAAATCTAGGATGTGTGGTGGCCAAAGCACATGGGCGATGGAGAGAGCATTGGGGAGACACTGGGGCAACTCTATTTCACATGGACATGGCCTACATCAACGTCTCCATTGCCCAGCTCCATTGCCCATCTGCATATAGTTGGGGGTCGTTTGTATGTATTTATGTATGCAGCTCGTGTGGCCAGGAGGACAGCAGGACAGCAGGGCAGCAGGACAGCAGGGTGGTTGGATGGCTGGTAAACTAAACAACCAAGTTGGCCCCGGCGAACCTGGCCCACTGCCCGGCCCCCTCTCGACCATGTGAATGACAATGGCTGCCTGATGGCATTGACACCTACAATCCGTTCCAATGTTTCGCTTGGTTATCGTTCGTTGGTTGCAGTTGCTGCTGCTGCTGTTGTTGCTGCTGCTGCATAATTTAAGCTGAGCAGAGTCGTCTGGGATATGCATCTCAGATTGTGGATATGGATGAGGATGACGATGAGCCCAGGCATGTTGCCCTGGTGATTGCCATAAAGCAACTGCCATATGCTAGACTCTGTGCTGATGCTGATGCTGCTGCTGCTGCTGCTGCTGCTGCTGTTGGGGCTTCACTGAATAGAATAGAACTGAGCTGAGCTGTGCTGAGCTGAACTGAACTGAACTGAATGGAGTTGTATAAGCCAACCAACCAGTGAGGCAGCCAGCCAGTCAGGCAGGCAGCATGAGGCAGCTGCACTGTTAACTTGGCCAAAGATTACATCGTGATGTTGCACATATTTATGTGGCTGCCTGGTTGGTTGGCTGGTTGGCTGGCTGGTTGGCTCCCTGCTCATTGATATGGATGGCTCAATTGTTTCTGGCTTGATAGACTGTCTCTGTGTGTGTGGGTGTGTGTATCCTGGCCAACTATATTAACTTAATAGACAACAACAACAGCAGCAACAGCAGCAGCAACAAAGGGCCACAACAGTTGGGCTTTTTTGTTGGCCATCATTTGCCCTCTGCCAGCTGAACGAAGCTTCCCACACACATGTGAGGGGCTGAGCTGAGTTGGCATTGTCTGCCAGCTCTTGACTCCATTCATCATTGGCATACTTTTAGGTGATTTAGCCAGCACAATGCACTGACAACATGCGTTAGCAGTCACCAGTCACCAGCCACCAGCCACCAGCCAGCAGTCCACCCTGAAGTGTTTCTTTGGCAACCAGCAAGCGAAATGAATTGAAGCGAATTCAATTACTGTCTCCAGTGCTTTTCACTGTATTGTACACACACATTTATCTATTCATTGTGTGTGTGTGGGTGGCAGCTCAATTCACCAGTCAAAGGAAAATACAAATTAAATAATTCAAACGAACCTGACACATCAGACCTCGTTGGTGTCACAATAGCCATCTACATGGTTAGCTACATGGTTATCTATCTGGTTATCTGCCTGGTTATCTACCTGGTTATCTAAATGCAGGTTCGACATTGTTATCTACACACTCGATGGCCCTTCAACCTGGTTACAGATTTTCCTTCAGGTTTTTTGTTTTTCTTTCCGGTTTTCTCTTTTTGTGTGTTTTCTACCCAGTAAAATATATTTTCCCATTTTTTTTCTTCTTCTTCCTCCTTTAATATTTTCAATTTTTCAGTTTTTTGTTTGTGTGTTTTTTTTTGTTTTTTTTGTGGGGTTTTTCGTGTTGCCAAATCCAATTTGCTGCCATTTCACATTGCACCGCAAAAATTCTCTTTTCGCACAAAAGTCGTTCAGGCAACGGAGCTACCAATTCCAGTGCCCAATTCTCCTCATCCTTCTCCTCCTGCTGCTGCTGCTCCTGCTGCCCCCGATGGTTGCTTTTACAATTCGAAATCTGCGAGGCAAATTGGCCGCAGGCAGCGAGGCAAACATTCATGTTGATGCAGCTACCTCTAAACACACATGCAATGCAACACAACATATGTAAACCACACACACACACACACCCTCACACACACACACACACACTGGTATATAAATGTATAGATTATTTGTGTTTGTGCAACGATATGTTCTCCGTCTGTCTGTGTCTGTGTCTGTGTGCCTGTCTGTGTGAGTAGAATTGATTAAACAAATATTTGCATTCGCAGAGCCCGAGAGCCTTGAAGCCCGAGGAGGAACGATTTTTTGTGTGACAAATCCTTGCAATTACCGTAATGCCAGCGGCGGCCTTGATATGAAGGCCACACACACAGCAACAACAAATTTGTAGCCCCAGCTAATTGTGGAACAGGACAGGACACCTGGGAGGGGGCAGCAGCAGCATCTGCCCTGGCGATTCGCTTGGTTGCATATAAATTTGGATGAATATGCCAGGTGAAAGGAGAGGCCAACTGAAGTCCTGCAAGGATGTGGCTGCAGGATTAGTAAACTTCTAAGAATTTAATTGGAAGCCTCGCCAAGTAGAATGTGGATCATCAGCTGTTCATCAGGGCATGCGATGCTTCGTCTTTTACGATCAGCTATCGGCTTTGCCTGGGTTTTCTAGACCATATAGCTGTCTGCCCTTGTAGCCAACTACCAAATAAAAAAATCTCTATTAGAGACCCAGAAAAATGTCCTGGAAGCTAATGCCCAAGTCGATGGACAGAGTCCTTATAGTTTCCTTAAGGTCGCCAGGCCTCCTCACAGGGTAGTTGATAGTCGTTGCCATAGAAGACATCAGCGTGGGTCTAGCGGCTCCAACTGTTAGTTTTTATTAGTGTGTGTGGCTGTGTGTTAATAAATTGCTGTGCAGTTAACATCAACTCCGGCTGCTCCAGGCTGCTCTGGTCAGCTCCAGCCTCCGCCGTGATGGCGATGGCCATGGCGCTGACGCTGGTGACGTTGACACACTTAATTTCTGGGTCTCTGTGGCCGGGCGTCGAGTCGTGAATTTTACTTCATCAACGCACGTTCCGGCCAACTGTGCTGCTCTGTGGCTACCAGGGTTGCCGCCTTCTGTTCGCCTCGTTTCCCCCACATTTTGGGACTTTTGAGTTTCTCTGTCTTCTCTGATGAACTTGGACATTTTGGTATTTCAACTGTCCAGCTGTCCAGCTGCTGTTGGCTGGGTAAGATGCTTGGTCTGTTCATTTAATATTTAGACAGGCGACAGGAGACAGGAGGCCTGGCAACATGTGCAACACTTGGCTGCTGGTGTCGTTAGCCAGGATTAATTGCACTGAGAGGAAGAGTGAGAGGGAGGAGAGATCTGTGGTCAAACTATTTCCAAAGCCACAAACATGAGAAGAGAGAAAAAAAAAAGAAAACTGAAACAAGGAAAACTGAAATCCAAAGAGACAGAGTATCAAAGTCATTTCCATTTCAGTTGCTGCAGGCAGCCGCAGCACCAGCAGCAGCAGCAGCAGCAACCGCCAACCGAAACGATGATGAATGGGCATTAGGATTGAGGCTGGCTTTTGGCCTGCCACTGGGGGCCTTGGGCTGGTGGCGGGGGGAGGGTTAACACCTAGGCAGGCAACTGTTGCAGCTGGTAATGACCAGGCGACGGCGATGGTGGCACCACCAGCAACAGCAACAGCAACAACTACAATTACAGTGAAGCAAAATAAAATGATAACAAGGCTCTGGGTTGCCCCTAGGACAGCAGGACAACAAACCATCCAACTAGCAGGGGGAAAAAAAACTGAGAAAACTAGGTGCAAGAGCGATGGCTTCTCTAGAGAATTTTGCTAGTTTTTTCTCTGCCTTCAAATTGGAAAACATGTCGGTGGTATTTTCTCGTTGCTTTCGCCATCGCTGCCATTCATTTTCCTTTTGCTTTCTTTTTCAATTTCTCTGGCCATATGGCTGGCTGTTCGTCTTCGCGTGTCTTCACCTGGCCTAGCCTGGTCGTGGCTGTGGCTCCTCCATCCTCCATCGCTGGCATTCGAATGCTTTTTGCCTTTCAAGTTTAACTAGAAATTGGAAAATTGCAGTCACAACAGCTACAATAAACAGTAACGAGTAGAACGCAGCTGCATCGCGTCTTTGGCACGTTTGGATAAAAATAAAAATAATGAAATGAAAAAGAGGAAAAAACAACTAAAATAAACAGCAAAATGCAATGGTTGACACAGCGGATGACAACGGCTGTCTAACGGCCTGATAACGAGCTGGGAAAATGCCCGGAAAATTGTGTCATTGGAGTCAGAGGTTTCCCAGCTGCAAATGCTTTGATCTTGGCCGCTTCATTTCCAAATGGAAAAGCTTAAGGATCGTTGAACTCCATGGAAGGAATTTAAATATTTAAAACTAAAGTCAACGGAGTTCAATTCAAACGGCCGTTTCAACGTCACAGCTCGGCTCTGTCGCTGCGATGTGTCAATAGCCAAATCGATGAAGCTCTCAGGTCTACTGGGTTCCACCTCTTCCACTTCCAGTTGCTCTAATTTGGCAGCCATCGACGTGCTTAGCAATAAAAATATTCAGCAGCAGCGACAGCAGAGGGCAACAGCAGAAGGCAGCGGCAGTCCAGGATTAGGAATGACTTTACTGAATGATGTTGATGATGATGATGGAGCTGAGCGAGAGCCAGAGAGTCAGAGAGTCAGGGGAGGGCAGCAGCCTGCCGACTGGAGCACCATTGAGAAAGTTTCAAGCGTCTGCAAAGTTGCTTGCCGTTGCCCTCCCAGTCAAGCGTTGGCAGCAGCAGCAGCAGCAGCTCTAGGGTGCGGCCATAAAACAAACAGGCAACACTGGTCCTGGTCCTGGTCGTGGTCCTGGAGCTGCTGCTGGTCCTGGGCCTTGGCACACACACACACACACACACACACACACACACACACACACCTGAATCATTTGAAATCCCCCTGGCAGACAGTGTCGCCTCGCATTGTCGTTAGCAAATATATATGACCGAGGAGGATCAAAGGGCGGCGTTTCGCGTTCCGTTGCGCAAAATAATTGCTGTCTCCGGAGCCAGTCCAACACACACACATACACCAGGGATGTGGCTATAGCCAAAGGACGAGGTCGCCTCTATAATTTGTGTGGCTCTGGTTCCCCTCGTCCTCCCTCTTGCAGACTGCCGCCTGCAATCGTTTGAAATTCAAATTCCAATGCAACGACAACAGGCCAAGCGCTGAGCCTCCTTAATATCATTTGTCATCTTTGGCCAGGTTCAGGTCCCCAGGGGGGAGGGGGGCGATAGGGGTGAACGGGGGGTGACTGGTGACTCTTGTTGACTTGGTAACTTGGTGACTGTTTGGTTTGTCTTTCTGGCAGCCACTGCAGTTTGTCTGTTTGCTTTTATGCAAATATTATTTCGTGCCAAAGCGGAAACGCCCACCACCAGCCGCCCCCTCCCTCCCCTTTGGAGCCTTAAAAAGTTGCCCTTCGAGACAATAAAACGAGGCCAGCAAAGCGGCCAACTTATCGAGGACGAGAAGACCTACAACTTGAAGTTTTATCAGCCAAACTGAAGGATAAAACTTGGGCTGAGCAAGGCAACCCATTGGCTTCTTGTGTTAATCTGATCCTGGTAGAACCGCTGGGCTCTGAGCACTCACTGAAGCGGCATTGAAGTTTTTCCTTTACGAAATTCCCAAAAAAAAAAAAAAAAAACAACAACCAGAAGGCAGCAGATGAAATAAACTCCAATGGGCTGCTCGAGTGCAGTTTAAAGTTTAAGTCCAGGACAATGGTTGGTAGCACCATCGGCCAGGGCTAATAGCCTGGCTGATAAGCCTGGTCAGAGGGAGTCTGGTGTGGCCAACTGCAGTTGCTTGTTAACCAACGACAACATTTGTCTTTGCTCTTCGATTTTATGTCCTCAATCAGATGCCAAGGCAATGCATCAAAGGTCAGGCAGCCAGACAGCCTGTAGCTAGGCTATAGTTTCTCCACTATGTGACTGGGTGTGCCTGTGTGTGTGTGTGGTTGCTGTCAGGATTTTTCGACACAATTAGTTTCGTAAGCAGTTTTCTTGACTTTTCAACTTAAAGTTTCTGTTTGCGGCATCTCTTACGCCTCGTTTCGTTTCATTTCATTTCTTTTACCCTCCATCCTGCTACTCTGTCTGTCTGTCTATCTGTCTGTCTGTGTGTGAGAGAGAGAGGAGAAGAGACAGAGAGAGAGTGGCGCCAGCTAGCTAAAGAGAGAAAACAATGCTGGGGGAAATTGATTCGCCGTCCTCTTGGAAATGTCAAAATGAATTGAAATGAAATGGAACGTGACCAAAGCTGGCCGCATGTCAATATGCTAATGATGATGTGGCTATGGCAGCTGGTTAACTGTCTGTCTGCCTCACTGACTGACTGACTGACTGCCTGCCTGCCTGACCGATTGACTGACTGGTTGCTTGGTTGCCTAGTGGCTGCTGCCTGGCTGGCTTAGTTGCCTGTGACTCCTGTATTTGGCTGATTGTTTTCGGCTCTTCTTGGCACGCAGCAAACGGTTGCGTTAAAGGCTTTAAGCAAATACAAACGAACGAACGAACCAACGAACGAAGGAAGGGAACCTTGTTGAGCGTATGGACAACGGGGCTGGTGAGTCGCTTGATTGCAAAAATGTCGCCCATTGCCAGGGCCATGTTGTGTAATTGGCGGCCGAAACGAATTCAAACGGGAAATGGCAAATAAATTGAATGAAACGTGCCATACACAACCCCCTCCTCCCACACACACACACACACACACACATCCACAGAGAGCCACAGGCAGGTGTAAGCCCTGGTGGGCAATAACCGAATGGCTTGGGCGTGGCCAGCCTCCTCTGCCGATGCTGATGCTGTTGACCACAAAGTGACGTTTCCGTTTCCGTATCCGTGATGTGATGTGGTGCGGTGTGGTGGGGTGTGCGGGTGTGTGCTGTGTGCGTTTAGTCTGTGCGTGGACATTGCCTTCCATCTCTCCCTCTGTCTCTCTGTCTCTCAGCAGCCCCTGTGAGTCGCTCTCTCCCTGGCTGTTTGTTAAATATTTGACTTTAAATGTGTTGCCAACCAAATGACACTTGCAGAGGCCCAACCAGCTCCACCTGCCTGCCCTACCTGCTTGGCCTGCCCTTTGGTCAGTCGGACGATTTCATTTCCAATTCCCCAGCAATTGTTGATCCCCTGTCCATCAGCTACACGTATCCGAAATATTTAACCAGACCTGGCCAAGGCTCAACCAGCCAGTCAGCCAACCATCCAGCCAGCTACGCATCGTCCATTGCAATGAAACTGAAACTGAAATGGTTTTTTGTGTCCCCAACGCTCCTCTGGCCGCTGGCTAAGCGTCTGGAATGTGTGTGCCGCTTTGTTCCTTCGTCCTTTGTCCCTTCTTTTTTTTTTTGTGCTTTCAAACAATGCGGCAGACAAAGGCTAAAAGGCTGGCGGAGGAGGTGTGAGATGATCAGACAGCACTGGAGGCTGCTGCCGCCTGTTGGTCTTGAAGAATTTTTATTTAATCCCTACAGCTTTGTCCTGCTTGGGCAGTTAAAGGCTGCCGAACAAATCCGTTGATTAGCCATCGTCGTCCATCGCTGTGAGATTTAATTCTCCCACAATTTGTTGGGGGGATTTTCAAGCAGTTTTCCCTCATGCAACACTGATCCCCCCCCTTTGCTGTTGCTGTTGCTGCTGCTGCTGCGACGCACTCATATGCCAACGGTCCTTTATCTCGCTTTTTGCTGCTTTACTTTTAGCCTGTTTCCTGTTTCTCTTTTGTCCTCCCTTTTCCCTGGCTGTTTTGTTTGAAATGACTTTTCTCGTTTGCATCTTTTCCTTTCCTTTCCTTTGCCGTTTCATAGTTTTCAATTGTTTTCAATGGGTTAGTGGTATTCAGGGGCGGGGAGAAGGGGACGGGGCTGCTGCCATCACATTGAAGTACAATGCAAAAAATTAATTTCCACAAATACGTTTACATGCTGCGTAATAGTCGAACCAGTCAGCCAGCCAGGCAGCTGGCAAGGAGAAGAGCTGCCCACTGGGTTTGCTGGCGTTTTTTTCTTTGCCGGGGTTTTGTGTGCATTAAGCGTAAGCTGCAACAAATGACGTTGGCTGGGCCACGCGAACAATGGCAGTAGCCACCACACTACAGAGAGCAAGCGAGAGAGAGAGAAAGAGTCTTGCGGGCGTCGACAGATGCCCAAAAAAGTATGCTATTGTTGTTCCTATGTGCGTCTATGAAGGAGGAGGAACCAACGAACGAGCGAGCGAGCGAGTGAAGGAAAGAAATGAAAAATTAGATGAATGTGTGTGTTGACATATGTGTCTGTGTGGCTGCGTGTGTGTGTGTGTGTGTGTGTGTGCTAATATAGTCTGCATTGTATTTGATGAGTGAAGCGTGCAAGTCGACTGTCGACTGTGGGATGCTGGGAATAGAAACACGTATACGCCTAGGTGGCCTCTTGTGGTTAACCTAATTGGCTTTAATTAACATCGTAAATAATGAATTAATCAAATATTGCCGCACACACACACACACCCACGCACTCAGGTGTTTAGTTAGCTTTCAATTAAACTCTGCTGTTGAGTTGTTTTCTCTCTTGTTTTTTTTTTTTTGTTTTTTTTTTGTCTGTGTATTGTCCGCCCCTTTGGGCAGTTTTTTCCGTTTCCCCTCACTATCATCATCATCGTCTTCATCATGAGCTGCTTTACGGTTTCTAATTACTCGCCTGCCTGCCAGGCCCCTCTGGCCACCCAGCCGCCTACGTTCAGCAATCGTCCTGCTGACTTAATTACAAATTGCATTATTTATTGTATGCGACAAAGTTCGTCAAACTGCAGCCTTCGAGTGGGTTGTGGGGGTGGTGGGGACGTTGACTCAACGGAACAGGCCCAGCCATCGAAGCTCCTTTGCCCAGGACCCTGAGGATAATTACCAGTCGAATGTGTTAATGTTATTTGCCTTGCCTATGTGTATGTCCCTCTCTCTCTGTCTGTCTGTCTGTCTGTCCAGCTCTGTGTGGGTGTGTGCGAGGGTTAATGGCTGCCCATTCGGTCCAGCTGAATGGTGTGTGAAGCAGGAGCAACGCCTCATCAAATATTCTTTTCTATGCAGACTGAGGCAGGCAGAAAGGAAAAAAAGGAAACTAAATGAAGAGGCGAAATCAATTGGTGGCCCTGTGCCAGGCAGTAGACCATAGTGTGACCAGCTTCTGGTGGGTTGAATAGTAGTTTACAGGGGACTGAAAGTCCTGGAAGGCACCAGGGTTGGCTGATGATGCATTTGCAGCTGCACAAAGTCTATTGAGATGCATCCCAGGTGCTGCTTAGTTAGATGCAGTTAGTCGCAAAGCAAAAATCATATTTCTAATGAGTTTACCATACCAACCTACCTGTCCGACTGTCTGTCTGTTGATGGCCATGTGATGCTGCTTACAGGCTTAGAAAAAGCCACCTGGCTGACTGGGGGCCTCAACAAAAGTTCCAGTGAAACTCAGCACAAAAGTTGACAGCAAAGACCAAGAGGGGGAAGCTGAATGCTTGGATGTATAGAGCAGTTGAGGGGTAAATAACTTGAACGCTGATTTAGAATAACAAAGAATCCTTCCCCCTCTTAAAAACACCCCCGTTTGTTTGGTCTGCAAGTATCTGGGCAGCAGAAGGTCTTGTCACAGCGGAATGCCAGAGCAGAGAAGAGCAGAGCAGCGAGCAGAGCTGAGCAAACGGAGCGGTTAACTGTGCCAAGGCGACCTGTTTACCTGCTGACGTGTAATAATTACATTTTTTGCCAACAATTGAACAAGCACAAATAGACAAAAAGCCCCACAAAAAGGCCCACAAAAAGGCTCACAAAAAGGCTGACTAAAACAGCAAGCGAAGGACCAAAGAGACAGCGCACAGAAGGAGCCTCTGAAGCCTGTGAAGCCTGCGTGGATCCTGTAAAAGTCCCTGCCCCGAAGGCACTGGCTGAAGTACAAGTAATTAAAGAGCTGCACTCAGGTCTCCAGGTTTTCACTGCTCTGTACGCCCCAATTCCAAATTGCATCTGGATGGGGGATCGGTCAGGGCAGAGCTAGTGGTAGAGGGGGGTAAGAAAAGCGACTCCAGTCACCTGTCTAAACATGGAAAATGCATAAAATGCAGCCACAGCAGCAGCATCAGCATCAGCAGCAGCAGCAGCAGGAGCAGGACGACTGGCAGCCAGAGCAGCAGAAACAAGAGCAATAAAGCAGATGCCGCGTCCTCATCCTTGTCGTCCTTATCGCTGTCCTCGCTGTCGTCGTTGCTTGTCATCAAAAGTCATATTTCTCCATATTATTTTGGCTCCTCGTATTGCTCCTCTGCCGCTCCTCTTTCTCTCTCTCTCTCTCTCCATCTCTCCATTTCTCTGTGCCTCTATCCGTGGGTGCCTGTGTCCCTGTCTCAGTCTCAGTCGCTCTGTGTGTGTTTTCTGGAGCGTGTAATATCCGTTTCCTGCATTTCCGGTTGGCACTTTTTCCACCAGACACCAACCAACGCCAACGCCAACGACACCAACCAACCAACCAACCAACAACGACAACGACGACGGCAACGACGTCTGAAAATTGCTAACGGAAATGCTGGAAAATTAACGAGCAGCCAGGTGGCAGCAGCTGGCAGTCGTAGTCAACAGGCAGCTGCAGGCTGAGACTGAGACTGAGGCTACCCATTACTTGTCCAGGACTCTTACAAAGTAAATGCAAACAATTTTTTGTTGTTGCCAGCAACCAGCAACCAGCAAGCAGCAATGCAAATTCGTTGCGTTTTTTCTTTTCGTTTTTCGTCCAACAGCGCATCGCAGGTTGTTTGCTTGCAGCTGCATCTGTAGCTGCATCGGCATCTTTGTCGTCTAACTTCTGCCAACAGCTGCAAATTAGACGCATCGCTTAACCAGAAATGATATAAAGCTGCTGCCATCCACTGATGGCCAAGCAGTAGCAGCTGGAGCAGCAGCAGGAGGCAGGAGGAGATGTAAACAGATGGATAGATGGATGGCTGGCTGGTTAGTTAGATGGATATGAAGCAGCATTTTCCAGGCAACAGCAACAGCAGCAGCAACAGCAGGGAAACAAACAAAAACACAAATGTCACCGATGGCTAAACTCTGTTGGCTGCTGCAGATGGAGACAGTGGCGACGATGGATGAGGAGGAAAGCCGGAGCCGTAGCCGTTGCCGTAGCCGTAGCTGAAGCTGGAGATGCATGGAATTGCATATATAAAATTAATGAGCTCGTCACGTTGCCTGTTCGCATTGTGGACAGACACAATGAAGGGCGAATGGTATCTAGAGGGGTAGAGACAGAGGGTTAGAGGGTGGTTGAGCACAGAGGTCAACCTTAATTATGGCCACAATTAACAGTTGTAATTCGCTGTGACTCTGCATTTGGCAGACTCTCGCCAAAAAGACACGCAGAGACAGACAGACACACGCACAGAGCCACACCCACTTGGACACATTTCATTTCATTTGGCAGGACGAACATGTGTACGTGAATCTACGGCATGGAATCCTGGCCTGCATGTCACTGCCTCTGTGTGTGCGTGTGTGGACGTGTCTATATGCAGATCTCATTATACACTTTGAATGGCAAGCTAACAACCTTCACAGCTGGCTAAGGAATATTAATTCCGGACAGACAATCAGGCTGATCAGCGTAGGCTTCTCTCTAACCTAACTCTGTACAGCCCAGGCTCTGATCTGTTCATTTGGCAGCTTGGAGAGGTAAGCAAAAGGACATTAGGCCTTGGGGAAGGCAGCAGTGGACTTCTTACTGCTGCTCATTTCTTAGAAAAGAAAATTGAAGGAAATTTTTTTCAGACACTTGGACGCGTATAAAGTGTGTAGGAGTGTCGTCATGGCCATCTTCTATGCTGTTACTAATTCAAAAGCAGCATTGGGCTGCCTACCATCGGTGGCAAATGTTTCTAGCCAGCTTGTCACTTAATTATGTGGCAGACACAGGGAGGGAGGGAGAGTCTGTGTGTAAGCCGCGTGGCATAATTTTCCAGAGCTCAGCTAAAGCCTGCGGCATTTCCACACCCCAGCATCCAGCAGCAGCTGACCAGGTGACATAAATTCAAAGGGATTTGCACATGCATATGCGAGCAAAGCACTCGTGAGCCGTCAGTGAGCTGCCTGTCACCGTTGAATTGCCCACTCGGCTCGGTTAGGTGACTCGCGCATTTGCTAAATCAAACGGATGTGCAGGGGTCAAGCCTCCAGGATAATCCCTGGAATAATAAAATATGAAATTTCCACAAATAAAAGAGATTTTTGCCTTTTTTTTTTTGTAAGATTTCCGTTTTGCTTTATTGAACATAATAATTGTTGTTTTGTTTGTTTGGTTTTGTTTTGCTTGCTCACTTTGCTTGTTTAAGTTGTCGTTTATCTTAATGTTAATTTTAATTTTATTCAAATTTAAACCATTTTTATTCTCTTAGCGCAACTCTTGTTGTTGTTCAAGTGTTTATTCTAGCTGTTGCTGTTGTTGTAACTCTTGCAGCAGATTTGCTCAGCCGTTTGAATTTCTGCATAAATTTGTTGCCTCTCTTCGGTCGCTTTTGTTGATTTATTTTCGATTTTTATTCGTATTTTTATTACCTTTAATTTATTAATAGTATTTAATGCATTTAATTTTGTGTAGCTTTGGGTTTTGCAAAAAAAAAAAAACATTTTTCTCTTTAGCAATATTAATGAACATTTATTTGTAGCTTTGAGTTTTCTTTTCTTTTCCTTTTTTTTTTTTGCTTTTTTTTTATATTTATTGTAAGGGATTTTCATTAGCTTTAGTTTTATTTTATTCATACTTGTAAGTGTATTTTTCATATATTTAATTTCTATTCAAGGTGTGAGAATGCGTAGTTTTTTATGTTTTTTTTTTTATTTTATTTTAATTATTATATTTGTCAGCTTATAGACTTGGCTAAAAGGTTGCTGGGGGGGTTTTGCTGTTGGCCTTGTGGCCTTTTAAATTTCATTTTCTCGCTTTAGTTAACATTTTTGACAAAATATATATATTTTTAGGCAAATATATAAGTTTAAATGTTCACTTCAGAGAGTTTGCTTGTGTCTTGCTGTCTGGCAATTGAAATGCTGATGCTTTCAACAAAAAAGAAGAACTGTGACTTTGTGTAGTTGTGTGTAAATTTTATCAGATATCCATTCCGGTTTATATTTACTCGTTTTCTGACTTTTCGTTAATATAATCTTGCCCTTCATCGTATTTCTATTTTAAAATGTCTTTTGTAAATAATTTTATTAAATAATTTGCACGTGCATGAATAAATTCTTAAATATTTTTCTTGCTTTTCTTCCCATTTTCCTCGATTTCTTTAATAGCGTTATGTGATTCTGTTTTTTGTTTCTTGTTTTTTTTTTTCGATTTTCTTGTATAAATTTAAAACTGTCAGCCATTGGTTTGTTATTTTTATTTATTTAATAAAAACATTATTTATGTCTGCCTGTCTGTTATTATTTTTAAACTACCGCATAATTTTATTATTATTTTTATATCTTTTATTTGCTTTGTCTCTTCTCCTGCTTTTATTTAATTATTTTTTCTTTGTGGTTATTTTTAAATATTTTTCATTAATTTCTATAAAAAGTGCAGAATTAAAAATTGTTGGCGCCAGCTGTTCTCCTTTGTTTCTGTTTCTGTTTCTCTTTCATTTACTTTTGTTTAATTCTGTTTGCTTAAGTTCCTAGATTTTATCTTATAACAACAAAAAAAAATTTTATTTTATATTTTTAATATTTATTTTTAAGATTTTTCCTTTGTATTCAGCTTAGCGCTTAGTTAGCTATCATTTAATTCATTTAAGCTGATTTGAATGCTGCTGCAGAGGGGCGTCTCTCTCAAGGGAAATCAGTTGCCCATCTACCTATGAAATGATTTCCCCTTCAGGCTAGTTCTGCTCAGTGTATTTACAACATTTAAGTTACGCGAATTCCATTTAATTAACTTGATAAACCATAAACATATTGTACAGAACGCCAAGCGGTTTGTTTGCCAAATGCTAATAATTATTTTCCACAGATTCCGCCCGGCCTTAGCATATTCAGATTAATTTATTTTTAGTTTCCTTTGTGTAACTGCAAACGCTTAAATTATGTACATAAATAAAATGCACAAAAAAAACACCAAACAAAAAAGGGAAAAAATTGAAAAACAAATTACTTTCTCAATTAATAAACAAACAGATGATTAAAACCAATTAAAAAGCAAACAAAAAAACGCAGCGTTCAGTTAATAAAATTGTCGCAGAAAATAAATATTTAGCGAGTATTTGTCATGCGGACAGCTTTAAAAAAAATCTCTTTGTGCAAATATATGAAAATTTCAATTTAATTAGTGTTTTTTTCCTTCCTTCCTCCTCCTCATTATTTTGTCTCTCTAACTAGTTGTAAAATTAATAGAAAAAACATCTGCAAACAACTAGAGAGCAAACTCAATTGTCTGCCACATAAGCCGCAATCTCATTTGTGTGAAAACAATTTAGGCAAATTGAAGTAAATTTATATAAATTATAAAATAAGACCAAACGGACTTTCTCACAACACAATTCTTGGATGATGATAATATTCGCAAGTCCAACTGGAGTCTCCAGTGTATGTTGCGGCTCAAATGCATTTATTTTTGACTCGTAAGAGCGAAAATCGATTTAGGGAAACGGAAATGTAGAATTTCTTGAATTTTTCCTCTCTTTGACGTAATTTTAAGCTGATTGTGGCTGCCTGTGCGCCAATATTACAACCGAATGTTCATTTAAGTAGCCCTAAAAACCTCTTTACTTAACCTATAAATTAATTCTTTTGTTTCTCGTATTTTTATTTGTGTTTAAATGTATTTAGATATTTTTTTTTTTTTATCTGTGTTATGTTAGACCGAAATGTATTTACATATCTAAGCTGTAAGTGCAAAGTGGCGAGCCTTGGATGGATTTTGGATTGGAATTTGGTTGTTAAATAAAAAATAACAGATTTGGGGTTTTTTTTTTTTAAAACCATTAGAGATCCCATAAAGAAATTTAATTTAGTTAATAAATGATATTTTCCAGACAGCAATGGCTGCCTTCCAAAGGGCCGAAATTCTAGCCAAGAATGTGGAAGGAATTTCTATGGGGAAAGCTAAGAAAAACCTTTCGGTAGATACAACCTATTGCCATTGGCCATTGCTGTCCTAATCTGGGGAATTTCCACTTGACCTAGCGATGCTCCAGGATGGTTGAGAAATGTCTAAATTTAATTATCTCAGTTGCAACCATCTAAGCAGGTTTCCCTAGTCATGGAAAATTGTTGGATTAAGAATTTAATTTAATGTGCTTTTCAAGCAACTAATCGCCTAAATATTTATACACACATGTATATGTATAAGTAGAGATATATATATATAAACTGGACGTATATAGATAGAATCAAGGATGTCGGGGAGGGTTTGGTTTTGTCTTTGTTGGCTTAAGCTTAAGCTTTCGTTATTAAATATATTTTTCCTTTGATTTCATTTGATTTCGCCTTATTAGCGTTAGCAATCTAGTTAAATATTTGCATTTAGCTTTTGTGTATTTTAATATATTTTTATCTGGACGCAATTAAACAGTTTTAAACAAACAAACAAACATACATGCTTCAACGTAAAGTGTTTAATTATTTTTCCTTAAACTTCCTCCTTTGCTTGGTGTGTGGTGCTATGTGGCGTATGCGTGATAAATGAGAACGAAATCGTTGTCATTTGCTGATAAATGTTTTGCTTAATATACATAAACAATGTGGTTGTTGTTGTTGTTGTTGCTGTTATTATATATTTATATATATATATAGAAGATTTTATTCAAGTGTTTGTGTGTGTGTGTTGGTGTGATTGCTGATAAGTGTGTGATTGGCCAGTGACTTGGCGTTTTGTTTTACGCTTATTTAGAGTAAAAATTTTGCTTTTCTCTTGCGTGTGTTGCGCTGTGTGTTGTTTCAACTATTTTAATTAAAATAACCTTTTTGCTGGGCTTTTACCTCACCCTGTTGTTGCCCTTGTCCTGGCCCTGTCTTCAAACCTTCTAATTGCCTTTCTAACCCTTTTAATTTATTTATTTCTTTGTTTTGTTTTTAGTCTAAGCATTGTCTTGATTATCAGTGTTGTGTTGTGTTTGTGTGTATGATTTGTGACGTCACAAATCATTGTTATTATTAATAAAAAAAAAAAAAATTGGCTGCTTTTGTCTACCAACTTTATTTGTTTTCTCTGTGTGTTTTTTGGCCACTTAGTTTCAATTACTATTTCCCTTTGCTTTTATCATTTTATTTGTATTTTTATTTGTATTTTTATTTTGAGAACATTTTCTACATTATTGTTTATGTTTTTCCCTTTTTATTAATATTATTTTTAATTTTCTTTAACTGCTTATTGCGTTTTATAAACACTAACTGATTTACTGCTGTTTTTTTTCGGTTTTTTCGTTTTTTTTTATTTGTTATTAAAACTACTCAACGTTAGCCAGTTGCTTGTTGTCTTGCCTTCCACCTTCTACCTGCTGCCTTCAGATCTGCATCTGATTTCGCCTTCACCTTAACCTCAACCTTCACCTTGTTAGCTCTCGTCATCATTGCCTTTAAGTTTGTAACATTTATGCCATAAGACTAATACAAAAAAAAAAACACGACACGTGACTGGCTTACTCCAACACACTAATACATACGCTATTATTACTAGAAAAAAAAAATAGTTTTGCATTTTATCCTAGAATTGTAAACGTCTATAGAAAAAAAAAAAACAACACCAGACACTTCGCACAGTGTAACACGTACACCACGCGGTTTAGAGGGGAGAAACGTTCTCCCTGCCTGTCTCTGGGCTTCCATTGTTTACTTGCCTGACCTGACCTGGCCACAGCCACTAGACCATCTTGGGTTCAGCGAAGGGCCAATGGAATGCGGTTTGCAGTGGCTGCTTAGTAGCGTTGCTGATACTCGTGATGCCAGCGATTGAAATCAATGTGGAATACGATTATCGAGCCGGTTGACAACCCTGCCATTAGGTATCTATAAGGCAAGAAAGTCAAACAATTCGTTCAGCCATTAGAATCGGCTTTAAAATGTATCCTTTCACGATTAAGTTTTGGGGTTGCTGGGATGCTCAACTTACTTTTGATCATGTGTGAGGGCCAGTGAACGGATGCCGGCATTGCAGGCTGGGAAAGCATAGAGCGGCGCCAGGTTGAATGTGCGCCAGACCTCTACAATGCCGCGGTCACCAGCTGTCATTAGATATTCGCCATCGCGCGATAGAAGCATGCACTGCAGGACATCAAATGAGACAGAGAAAAAGGAGAAAAAATATAAAAAAAAAACAGATTTTTAGTTAGGAATTTATATAAATGAATGGGGAAACTGGGAATCAGATTTATTCTGGGGGAAATCTCACCTGCAGATTATCATTGTGCGTCTCATGGCGCAGCTTCTTGCCGTTGATGGTATAGGCGGCCACATTTCCCTTGTCATAGTTGATGACAATGAAGCCCTCACGCGACATGGTTATCAACTCGGGTGAATGGAAATCAGTGGGTGGATCCAGGGAGCGCAGCAGGTCGCCAAAGGTGGTGTGAATCAACACAGGACCATCTAAACAGGCAGGGACAGAGGCAAGCAAGGATTAGCTGCATCCAGGAGACTCTCTGGAGCTCACTTACTTGACGAGCCCGATACCACGAGACCCAGTTCGGCGCTTATAACCACCGAAGTCACAGCCTGTTCGTGACCCGTCAGAGTGGCACGGGGTGTCGGTACATCGCCCTCCCCGACAATGCTCTGGGTGCGGGCATTCCAATGCCAGAGCAGCACCGTGCAATCAGCCGATCCAGAGGCGATATAGCAGTCCGAGGTTATATTGCACTCGGAACGAGCCATGCAGGTCACCACTCCAAAGTGACCAAAGACGATTTGGACAATTTTTGCTAGAAATGACAGTTGACAGTGAGGTTATCATGTGTCAGCTGCTTTGGGAGCTGCTCCACCTACCTGTTTCCGTGGCAAAGACGCGGAAACTGTTGTCCCAGAAGCCGCAGGCAATCAGGAATCGACTGTCCACTGTGGTCACAAAGCAGTTGGAGCGAATCTTCAGCATCTGGCTGAAGTTGTCGCCCAAATGGCGCCGGCTGACCGCATTGTTGTTGTGATTGGTGCCGTGCACAGCTGAAGGAAGATTTCGAGAGGTTGGATGACCAATTTCACCAAGAGATTTCCTGCTTGACTTACCCAGTACGGGATCAATGGTGAGCGGCTGATTGGAGCCCGGGGATTGCGGCGACTCAGCGTAGCTGGGACTCTGGACGGAGGCGGTGTAATTGCAGTTCCAGCGGTTCACGGCAAACTGATGGCCGGCGGTGACCGTGACAACTGAGGGCAGCGACAGTTGCGGATACGTGTTGGCCGAGATGTGAATAATCGGTGAGTTCTGATAGAACTTGAGCATCTGGCACAGATCCTCCGGCATGGCGCTGAACATCATCGGCGATAGATGCATGGCCGAGCTGCGTGGGGGATGCGGCTCCATCAGCAGCTGGCTGGGCGTTTGGCCAAAGTTGCGGATTTGATTCTCCACGGCCTCACGCATGACCGGATCCAGGACGCCGTCGAGATCGACGCTGCCCTCGTAGGTCAGGTAGTAGAATACATTGGTGGCCCGTATCGCCTCGGGGCCGCGCTGCTTGTAGCCGAATATCAGATCGATCCACTGGTGCAGCTGGCAGCTGACGAACTCCGACTCCAGAGCCATGCGGTTGATGCGTACGAACTCCTCGGGGCTCTTGGCCCAGGGCGGCAGCTCAATGTCGTCGACCAGGGCGCCGTCCTCGCGGTGGCCCAGCCGGTAGCCAGATGCATTGTAGAACATCTCCGGCAGGAAATACCACTCGGGTATCAGCTCCTTTACGTCGGACGTGTCGCGTTGGCAGTTCTTCCACGACAGCGACACCGAGGAGAACAGCCGATCCGGGTAGTCGAACTTGCCGCCCTGCAGGGCCAGGAACATGCTAGTGAAGGGCTCCACTCGCACCAGCCAGTTGAGGGTGAAGGCCGCCGTCGAGTAGTGGGTGCCATAGTGGAACGGGGGGATTGTGTCGCTGTCCCAGCTGTCGTAGCGCTCCTCAAAGTAGGCGCGACGCGACGGATTCAGCGCCCCAATGGGCTTCGACAGATCACGATAGTTCGACGGCAGGCTGAGGTCCAGGTCCTTGGACTCGTAGTTGGTCAGCACCCAGGGGAATATGGGATACTGATTTAGATCGTTGTACGTACGTCCGGCGATGGTGTTGAGGAACATCAAGTACTCGAAGTTGGAGATCTCGCGGCGCTGCCACTTCTGCGTCATGTTGGAGTTGCGCATCAGCTGGCGCGGCGACATCATCGAGGCACGACGCGTCTGTGGTATTCCGTACTTAATGCCGACGCCCACACGCGGCAGGGCCTTGATCACCTTCTTTACGGTGTGCTGATCGGGGAAGGCGAACAGGATGGACGTTCGGCTGGCCAGGAAGATTTCTAGGGCCACGTTCTGCAGCAGATAGCGGCGCGAGAAGATCGCTCGCACCTCAGAGAAGTACCATTTGCCATGCAGATGATCGCAGTACTTCAGCACCTCGGCGTCGATTTTCTGGAACTCGGGATGCTCTTCATCCACCTCGAAGAACATCTCTGTACTGGTTATGGACACGGTGCCAGGCGCCACCAGTCCCGGGGCTATCAGACGGGCCTTGGTGCTAATGTTGACCGGCCCAGTCAGATCCAGGTCAAGCTCGCGATCCTCGATCAATAGCTCGGCGTCGTCCAGCAGTTCGCTGCTATGCTGAGCCGCTGCATGCGGATGGGCACGGGAGACGGCAATCTGCGTGTGGAACTCATCGCGCGTCTGCAGAATGGCATCCTCGGGGGCTCCGTTCTCCAAGGCAGCCTTCAGCGTGGCCTGTGGATGCGAAGAGCCTCGGGGATTCTGGACCATGCGCTTGCGTCGCCTGGCATCGTCCTCCCAGGCGTCTAGCTTCCAGTAGGTGCTCTTCTGCTGCTGCATCTGGAGCTGCCCCTGTGGCTGCGACTGCGACTGGACCTGCGCTTGGCCCTGCGACTGGGTCAGACCAGTGACATCGCCCCAGGCCCCATGTCGATTGCACATGATGTTGCGCACCTTCTCCAGCAAGCGGCTGGCAATCACATTGTCCCGACGACGAGCCGCCGTGATGAGGTGATCGCACATGCGCTCCTCTTCTCGCCGCTCGAGCAGCGTTTGGGAGCATTGGGACTCGAAGTCGGCGTGCTTCAGCACATCATCGGCCCGCATACGGTTAAGGATGAACTCAGCCTCATTGGCCACCCGCACGATGTGATCCTTCATGGCATGCGAGAGCAGGCGACCCTCGTTGATCAGCTCGATGAAGGCCAAGCCGGCGTGCTTCTGTAGGCTGTTCTGCCACTCCTGGGAGCAGAGCAGCATGACCAGCTCCACCACGGAGTGTGAATTCTTGAAGGTGGTCAGCCCCTTGCCCTCCATCAAGAGTTCCTGGCCATGGGAGCCCACCAGGGTCTTCGACAGGAACGGGGCAAAGTCCACCATGATCTCGCGCAGCAGCGGACACACCGGTCCCAAAGCAATTTCCAGTTTCTGCGTCAGGCTCGCCTCCCTCGATGGCGTTGTCATGGGCAGCTGGGCCACCAAGCCTGGGGCTTTCATGGGCAATTCCTCTGGCCTGGAACGTTGCCCAGGCCCACTGACAGCTCCGCCAGCAGTGGTGGCAACCGTTGTGCCAGCGCCAGCTGCGCTACCAGCCCCGGCCCCGCCACTGCCACTGCCATAGCCATCGGGCACACGAACAACCGATATCTCCGAATTGGGCTTCTCGCCGCGCTCCCCGCCCACCGCGTGCACCAAGCCATGGTCAACTCCTGCCTGCTGCTGTTGCTGTTGCTGCGAATGGGTGTGGGAGTGTGGCGGCTGCTGCTGCTGCTGCTGTCCGTGCTGTGCATGCTGATGCGGCCCGTGCTTAGACCCATCGCCAGCGGGGTCCACGAGACCGACCAGGCCGGCACTGGCTGCGGCCTGAATGGCAGCATCCTCATTCAAATTGACATCTGTCCAGCTCTCGTCATTCGAGTTGCTTGGCTTGTGGTCGTCGACCAGAATCTCGCTGGATGATTCCACTTCAGGAACTTCATTCTCGGTTGAGTTCATATTCAGTGAGCCCACGTCCGAGTCCCCGCTCTGTGGTGTGCGGAGACAGAGCAGAGAGGAGCAGAAAAGGGAAGCAGGAGGAGAAAAATGAGGAGGAGGAGGAGCAATGGAAGTGATCCAAAAATAAGTTGGTAATCAAAATATGCATAAATCTCAAAAGAAAGGGGGCAACCAGGGCAGCCTGGTCAGCCAGGGCTGGGTTACTTCTGAGGTTGCCTCTGTGGCTTTTTACACATTTGCATTGGACTTGACGGGTGCGATTGATGGGTGCTTGGGATGCGTTGAGTGCGAATCAACATCAAGATGGATACGTGTGGGTGTGTGGGGGGGTGTGTGGGGTGTGTGTGTGCGGTTGTGTGGGTGTTTGATGAATGCGTATCATTTGCGCATTAATTATGCACATTGGACTATAAATCAAAATTCCAAGCCTCCGACTGACTACGTCCGAGCGTCTGTCCGTTTGTCAACACATGCATTTGTCATCTCTACTGCTCTCACCGAGCCCCACTCTCACCCTATGGTGATGTCCTGCTACTGCCCACAATACTCGGCCTGTCGGTCGGCAGCGGTGGCGACAGTTTGTCGAGTGATTTGCATAAAGGCACCACCGCCACAGCCCCCTGTGCCACCCACTGACTGACTGATTCAGCTCGTCCGTAAGGCATTAGACAAACAGGACGAATGGAAATGGATGGATGGACGGATGCGTTGTGGTAGCCTGAGTGGAGCAACGAGCGGTGGGTTGAATGTGACAAATTTTGTTAAGCGTTTGACAAATGTCAACTGTCAAACACAACAAAATGTCAGACGCACATTGCTCGCTCGCTCCTCGGCCCAACATACATAGGTGTCCGAGCTGGTCTGCTCTGTGCTATGGCAGCTGTTGCGCAACCTACGCATCCTGCGAGGTATCCGTTGCTGTCTGCTATTTGCTGTTTGCTGTTTGCTGTGCGTGCAGCATGTCATCAACACGAAATCAATCGCCCCCTCGTCCATCTGGTTGTTTGGCCTGCGGCAAGCGGATGGCGCTCCGAAACGAATCACGAACCCCCCGCCCCACCCCGCTCCGCCCAGTTTCCATAAAGACCAAGCCAAGCTCCAGCGAACCGAACCGTAACTCAATCGCAAATCCCTTTCGCTCTACCACGTTCTACCCTGTCAGGTCCACAGCCACAGCCACAGCTACAGCCACATTCACAGCCAGATCCAGATCTAGATCCAGACACAGAGTCAGAGGAAGAGTCCCAGAGTCCCATTCGTTTCTCATGGCCCATTGGTTGGTTGGCCATGTCAAATGCTGATATATGCAGGCCGACACTGTTTGCTGTTGGCTTAAGCAGGCAGCTGAGCAGGACGAGGCGTTGGCAACACAATCGGTTTCTGATTCTGATTTTAGTCTGCATTTAATGCACACAAGCAAACACACAGCCACACATGATTAACTGTGTGTGTGTGTGTATGGCTGAACATAAATAATTCAAGGGTATTAGTGCGTCCGCCCGTCCGTCCGTCTGTTTGTTCGTTCGTTTGTTTGTTACACTTCATTAAGAAAGAGGCTGGAAGCAAAGGAAGCGAAACGCAAGGAAAATTCTATGCCAACCAGGCAGTCGGCTTGGGTGAAAAATATTTCTGTTATCTGTACTTGTCAGTGTGTGAAGCGTGTGTGCGTGTGTGTGTGTGGATATGGATAATACTTGCTGTCATGGGGCGGTGATGGGGGGGCGGTGTAGTGGTGTGTGGTTATCAGATACCATGGCGTAGGGGCTGTGATGTTGTCTCACACTAATTGCGCACAGGATATGCTTTGGCACACGATACGATTACATTTACATACCTACATACCTACATACATCATACATCGCATACATACGCAGACATACACATACATACTGACAGTTATTGACAATACACGCGTACATAACGAGGCAGACAAGCGACCAGGTATCGACATTGAAGGCTTTTTGACTAAAATCAATTGCATACTTTTGTGAGCGACAGGAAATATATACAAAACTGTGCGAAGCCATGACTGTGCAGAGTTGTTAAGGTGTGTGTGTGTGTGTGTGGCTATGTGTGTGTGTGTGTGTGTTGATTTTACCACAAATTCCTGTTGATACAGATACTGGGAATTCATTGAGTTTAATTGCAGTTTATGGTTGACAAAGAGGCCAAAAGAAAAAGGCAAAAAAATTATGAAGAAAAAAAAATCCAACAAAAAAAATCGTTTCGCTTAAGTTTTTAAATTAAAATGTGAATGAGAAAAATCGAATAAAATGCGATTGCATAAGGAAGCAGCTTAATCACTGTCCGACGGCCTTCGATTAGTTTTCATTTAATTTTTCATTTTGTGTAAACACCAGAGTGGACAGTTGTTGTTGTTGTTAACTCCTTGGTCCTTGATCTGTCATGTTTACCAGCGGCTATATTGATGGACTCGGTCATGTCAGATGAATTATTAACAATCTTTATCGCATTAAGCGCAAAACTGCAGCGCAACCGCCTGCCCGCTGGATATTAAATTTGTTTATTTTAATTGATGGCATGATTAATTGATTTGATTATATTAATGGGAAAAACGCTCTGGCAATTATGCAGTCGCAGTGAATAAATTCGAAACGGAACGACACTGCAAGGTTAAACCAAAGTGAAATGAAATTAAAATGCGAAATATTGACAGATGAATGGACAATCAATATGCAAAGCGAGGGAGAGAGAGAAGCTAGGGAAATGCTAGTTGCATGACAACACATAAAATTTAATTAAAAATGTATATGCTTGCTTGATGGTGTGTGTGTGTGGGTCAATACACACAGACACAGAGAAGCCGTTTTCAATTTCTTTTCCGATTACATAGTTGGTTCATTGGAGCCTGTCAAGGCTCTGGCTTTTGGAGATAGAAAATCACAAGCAAATGGGAAATAATTTGAGATACAACAGGCAGCTCAAGGATGCCTCAATGGCTGGACTCTGTGAAGGATATTTTTCCTGCATATTTTCCCTCAAACAATTTGCATTTAATTCGATGGCAAAAGCAAAAGGATCAAGGCGGAATGTCAACTAATTAGCGAGTTAAGCAACAAAGCAAAGAAATTTCTATGCAGACAGCTTAAATGGTGGGTGTGTGTGGGTGACTCTGTGTGTGTGTGTGTTAGTATAGGTGCGTAGCAGTACAGAGTTCTTCTCATTATAACTGTTATTTCATATATAAATTGCAATTGCTGTTGTTGTTGTCGAAAAATGTAGTTTTGCAAGTGGAATTTTTTTCTTGAAGTTTTTTCTTCTCTTTACCTTTGGTAATTTTTGTGGCAACAACGGCTTGGGTGGTGACAATGGTTGTTGCTGTATTTTAATTGTTGTTGTTGCTGCTGATGTTGTTGTTGTTGCTGTTGTTGTTGTTGTGGATTTTACAGTTGCTGTAGCGGTAGTAGCTGTTGTTGTTGTTGTTGTTGTCTTAGTGTTGTTGTTGGCCTGTTTGTTATTTGATTTAATTTGATTTGATTTGATTGTTGGTTGGTTGGTTGGTTGTTTGTTAGTGTCACGTTGTTGTTGTTGTTGTTGTTTATTATCAACATGCAAATGAATTGAATTTTGATTTTGATTTTGCTTATTTCATATGGATTTTCTTGCAACAACCTCACACACTCATACGCACACACACTTATCCTCAGCGAATTGTTCTGCTCTAAGACATGCAAAGTTGCTTTGCCACAACAGGGAAAGGTGCCATCGCTATAAAGATGCATTTGCTAGTTGGTTAGACCCCCCCACCAGTTAGTTAGTAGTTGATGCCTTCCATACCAAGCCAGTCAACACTCACATACACACCCGCAGACATACAAACACACGCAGTGAGCTGCTCTGTAGAGTCAGTGAGCAGCTGCTTCCCCTCAAACTTACCTTAATGGACGGCGGTCCACTGGAGTGTGAATCGTTATCGGCCAACACCGATGGATTATTCTCATCGACGACAATGATTTCATAATCACTATCCTGTATCTGTCGTCCACCTGCACGAAAATACGAGAATACAAAACGCATTTCAATAAAATTATCTTGACAAAGTTGCAATGAAATCCTGCTGGTTGCTGTTGTCGCCGCTGTTGTCTCTCAGGATCACAACACGCATATTTATATTTATTTATATTGATAGATATGTTTAAGGATAAATTAATCGATATATACTTCAAAGGATACATGTCTAGTATAGAGTTTACACGATAGAGATACTTAGAGATACGTTTTACTGTTGAGTTGAATGTGGTTTTTATGTACGAGTTGATGGTTTGATGTGGGTTGGAGAAACTAAACAGAAAAAACTCACAGCTAAACAGCCAGCCATATAGGTTGGTGGCTCACTGTGATATAAATAAAATAAAAGAAGCAATTGAAGGACTTTCAGGCTAAACAACCGACACTCACACACACACACAGTAGCCAAACATTCATGCAGTAAACAGAATTGCAAACTTCAACGAACTGTTTAATGTTCATTATAATGCTCCAAGGACTTTCCAACTTTAATGCATGTTTATCAGCGGCTCTAATGTCCTTACAGTGACTGTCAGAGCTGGGTCCGTCGGTGGGTTGGTGGGTGGTTGGTGTATTCAAGTCACTAATGAGCCCCCTCAGACTATGGATTCCACTTCATTTTACTTTTCTTCTGTTTTTTCCTTCTCAGTTTTGTTTTTTTCTTTTTTCCTACAGATGTCACGTTGCTCCCACCGCCCCTGCGCTCTAATTTTATAAGCAAATTAACCTTGCTTAGCTGGCAGAGTCTAATTGAAATTTATGACTGTGTTTGCCTAGATTTGTTGCGCTGGTAAGTATGCTACGGTGTTTGGTGTTTGCTTCACCTCTCTCACTGGTGGATGCTGCTCTCGCTGCTGCTGCTGTTGCTGCTTCTGTTGTTTTTAATTTGCAATAATTTCCTTAGCCATACAGAACTCCCCTCCAACAACACACAGACACACTGTGTATATGTGTGTGTGTGTGTGTGTATACAACGAAGCAGCCGCAAATTACTTTTGTACAACATTTTTGGAACGTGTTATCGGCTCCAACAGTTGTACAAACTGCTGAATTTTTTTTCCCTGCTGCTGTCGTTGCTGCCTCTGTTATTTTCTTCTCTTTCTCTTTTTGCTTTTCGCTTGTTTCGTAAATAATATCGTGTTTTTTTCTTCAACTAATTTACATTTTTGTCGCTGCCATTAATTTCGTAATGGAAATGCTGTTCGCCCTGTTGTTATTCGCTTTATAAAATTTCCTTTTGCCTGCACAGGGTCTCTTCGCTTGAGCAGGTCAATTGACCTTTGACTAGAGAAGCCTCATAAGACCAAAGACAGCTCTTTCAGGTTGCCCAAAGGTCTATAGAAAGAGGATTTTGAATGTTCACTGTTTGGGCAGGGTATACAGCATTCTACTTGAACTGTGAAGGATTTGGAGCTTTATGTATTCAGTTCTTTTGGGTTTTTTCTTGTTTTATTTTATTTTTTTGGTTTTGTTGGACCGTGGCCATGTCCAGCAGCAATTTTTTTTGAAAATGCAGGCGTGCCGAATGCCATTTTATGGCCTGACTACGAAATATTTTATGTCCACACACACATACAGCCACGCACAGAGGCACACAGAGGCACACAGAGAGACCCGCGTACGTGTCGAGGACAGACAGGCGAGGCGAGGCTTACAGTGAAATGCGAAATTGTATAATTTTCATGTAATTCATTTTCATAAAATATAAAATTAACGTTGTAGCTCTTCAATGAACTTTTGCTTGCCGCTTGCCGCTCGGGCGCCACTCTCTGTATGTGTCTGTCTACCTATCTGTGTGTGTGTGTGTATTGCAAATGAAGATAAATGAAATAAAATTTTGCTGACAACATGAAAATGATGAGTGAAAAAGCAGCCGCCGCCGCTGCCGCTGCCACTGCTGCTACCCCAAAAAAACATAGTAAAAATATTTCTAGATAAATGAAGTTACCCAACCTCCCTTCCCTTTCCTCTGCCTGCCTGCCTTCCTCTCTGACCTGCTGTTGTTGTTGTTTTCTTCTCGTTTTCATTGGTGACTGCACTGGTTGAAAATCATGTTTATGTGTCTCCATGTGGCTGTCTGTCTGTGTGTCTTTGTGTCTGTGTGTAGTTAGAAAGATAGATTGCAATTTTTAAAAGCATAAATGGATAGCATTTTTCCCACATGACCTAACAATACACTTCACACACAGCACACACAGTCACCCACAGAGCAGCCATTAGAGGCTTCCCATAGATGGACACAGACACACATGTACAAACGCCTACAACACACACACACATTGAAATATGCAAAGTTTTGTTGTTTTGGCAACTTTCTGACATTGGGCTTGCAAATTAGCAAATGACTCTGCCAAAATGTCGACTGTCAGTTGGCCATCCACATTCACATCCACATCGATAGCCTCATCCACATGGTGTGCTAACCAAATGGAAACCAAATCACTTCAACTGCAACGCAAAACTCTGGGAAAAAGCAACTCAAATGAAGCCTATGAACATGCAAAACTTAGGAGCCAGCAAATGACCTACAATAATTACCATATTGAATGCAAAAAAAATTGATTTTAAATTCAAATTGTTGAAAACAAAAAACCCAACAAATAAAATAAAAGACGGAAAAAACCAAAATCAAATTAAATTGTGCATTTGTGCAACGCAAAAGTCTTTGAATATTTATCAACATAAATAGCTGAAATAATCAGCCAGAGGGCATCGCAGCTGGACAATACAAATACGACAGGTGGGGGGGGACATAAATTAACAAAAAATCTGTATCAACAAGGACAGGAGTCAGGGATGTTAAATGCAATCAAATCTATAATTCTTTTCAACTTTATTGCAATGTTCTGCTCTATGAATTACGCATTACAATAGGCCACTGCAGGGCCCCAGCAAAAAATATTTAAAAATATTTAAATTAAATTGTTTTTTGAAGAAAAAATCCCCTAAAAACTTCGCGTCTTTGGCGTCTTTTGAAGAGCAAATGGAAACATTTAAAAATTATTCAAGATCAGAGCAAGAAAAAATCTTAAATAAAATTTAAGTTGCAAAATTCATTTGATTATTAAAGTTTCGAGCTAATGAAAACAGCTGCTGGTTATTTGTGAAATAAATACGCAGCAAAGTAAATAAATAAATAAATAAATGAATGAATAAATAAATGAAAGATTTATTTGAATTTTGCATTGTTGAAATGTTTCTCATTCTGTTGTGTTACATTGCTCTATGGCCAGAGGAGATGGCATTGTGTTCAGTTTGAAAACAATTACGAATATGATTTGCAGTTCTTGTCGATTGTTTTTGCTGTCCCTTTGTCCCTCCTCATTTCTGTTCTGTTGTTTTTCTTCTCGTATTTGTATTTGCATTTGTCTTTGTCCTGCTATTTGTGTTTGGAAAATAATTAAAATCACAATGTAAACAAAGAAAATCGACTAAAAATATAGTGTAATCGTTCATTAATGGTTAGGAGTTGGCAATACTTATGTACACAGCGGGCGGGGGGGTTGGCAAAGAGAGGGGGCCGGGGGCAAGAAGGAGTTGTTAGTGTATACAATACATACAGGGGCAATTTGGCTGTACATAGAGGTTGTTTGTTTGTATATTTCATGGCAGATTTACACTGAAAGCCATTC
Organism: Collessia kirishimana; assembly: GCA_035078785.1. Classification (NCBI taxonomy): domain Eukaryota; kingdom Metazoa; phylum Arthropoda; class Insecta; order Diptera; family Drosophilidae; genus Collessia; species Collessia kirishimana. The sequence continues at coordinate 49,533 of JAWNPV010000011.1, forward strand.
AAGTTGGTTAAGAACACATATACGCACACACCCACACGCACACAGAAAATTCACACCCACTTAAAGCTACCAGATTTGTAGGCGTGAATGCAGTGTGTGTGTGTGTGTGCTGTGCAGTGCGTGCGTGTGAGCTGTGTGCGTGCAACGCCTGTAAGCAGGCAATGCTTTGTTGAAATTGAAATTGAACGTTGTTTAGCAAGATAGCAAGATAGCAAGAGATAATTATTAAGATTTATATGCATTCTGCGAGTTAATCGGCTTAGACGCCGATGCATTCACATCTATTTACATGGGGGAGGGGGGGAGGGAGACATATGTACATCGAGTATATTGATGTGATATCTGAAGAAACAATGTTTAAAGGCAAAGCAACAGCTACAGCTAGAAACCGTATAGAGTAGAGCAGCGAACTGGGGGGAAAGGGGGCGAGGAAAGTGGGGGTTGAGTGAGCTAATGAAATGGGGACAAAAAACGAAAAGTAACAAAGCAAAGGACGCAAAGAAACTGATGAAACGATCTACTCAAGTGACTAAATACAGTAAATAGCAGCTCTAAGGACAACAGAAAAACAAAAATGGGAAAGAAAATGTTTGCAATAATGTGAGAGTTGGAATAGAACTGAATGTAGTTGAGAGATTTGATCTTAGTTGCTAGATATCATATACATATAAGAAGACAATAAAACAGTTACATAGATATATTTATATAGGTTAGATAGTTAGAAAGATAGATAGATAGATAGATAGAGATAGATAGATAGATAGATAGAGAGAGAGAGAGAGAGAGAGAGAGAGAGTGACATGTACACTACACTACAGACTCGAACGAGCGATACCTGTTCCAGGGCCACCAACTGCGGCGGATGCTGTGCGTCCATTATAGCGAAAATTATTATTCACCGCATTCGTCTTGTAGTTAACGCCCACATCGCCCATGGCCATGCCCATGCCCAGACCAATGCCGGCCATGTTGCCCATGTTGCTCATGTTTCCCAGGCAACCGCCGCTGGCAGCTGCAGCTGCAGCAGCAGCAGCCGCCTCTGCTCCTGTTGGCCCAGCAGCACCGTTGCGTATGTTGCGCATGTTGTTCATTAAGGCATTGTTGCTGCTGATGTTGTTGCTGCTGCTGCTGTTGCTGCCGTTGCTACTGTTGTTGTTGCTGTTGCTGTTGGTGTTGCTGCTGACATGACCATTGATCAAATTGGTGGCTCCACTTTCTCCGCCATGATGGTATTCGGCCAGGGTTAAGCCATTCTGTTGCTGTTGCTGCTGCTGCGTGGCAGCCTCTCCGCCGTTCATGGCTGTGGCACGCATATAGGCATGCGAATGTGGATGTGGATGCGGATGTGGATGTGGATACCCCACAGATGATCCGTTTTCAGCCACAGACTGACCATAATGACTGTGCTTGCCATTGAGCAGCTGTTGCTGTTGTTGCTGCTGCTGCTGCTGCTGCTGGCCATGACCATTGATCAACGCATAATGTGGTTGCTGGTGTGGATGAAAGTGTTGCTGTTGCTGCTGCTGCTGTTGCTTGTGAAGCTGATGACGAGGTAGCTGCTGGCTTTGCGAGGTAAGGCTCGATAGAGAAGAGCTTGATGCTGGCTGCGAAGTGGCTGTGGAGCTGGCCGATGAGCTGGTCGAATGAGTGGTCATCGGCGGTGGCGAAATGTTGCCCATTTGATGCTGCTGTTGCTGCTGCTGTTGCTGCTGCTGTTGCTGCTGCTGTTGATGTTGTTGCTGTTGCTGGTAATAAGCAGCAGCTGCGGCAGCCATATGATGATGACTATGATTGTGGGTAGCCTGTTGCTGCTGCTGTTGCTGATAGTAATGCTGTTGCTGCTGCTGCTGCTGTTGCTGCTGTTGCTGATGCTGTTGCATGGTAGCGGCAGCCACATGATTCTGATGCGTTTCGGGCAGGAATTGCGGATACACATGATGCGACCATTGTGGAAACAAAGGACGCGCACTGGCCGCTTCTATACGAGGCAGTGGCAATGGGCAATGGGCAATGCACGTTGGGCGATGAACGATGGTTTTTTAGTTTTCGTTGCGGTTTGTTGGTTGTTAATGGGGTTCGATATTTTATTTTTTTTGCGATTATTGGTTTATATTTACATACACATACACGGGGTGTGAAGGGGGGTAAGGCGAGGCGAGCAGTTTATTGTTTTTTATTCAGTTTTTGTTTTTGGTTTTTAGTTACATCGTTTGGTATGGTTTTTAGTCGTATTTTTTTGGTATTTTTTGGTTTTTTTTTTGGTTTTTTTTTTTTGTACAAAAAAGTCCGAAAAAGCAGCGTGAAATTAAATCATCAGAAAAACGGAACAAAGAAAAGAAACGTAAAACCGAAATTGTATTTCCAACAATGGACATCATGAGTTCGATATTGTCGATATATTCGATCATAGATCATAGATATTTATATTTAAAGATATATAAATAAATGTATATAAGTAGGTTTATATATAATTATATATATAGCTAGAGTAAAGTGTGATTTCTTAAGAGTAGGTGATTCTGATTGAGATGTTATTAAAAAATTTTGGGATATGCTTGAGCTGATCAATTAAATGCGATAGAGATTTTGGCGGGTGGAGGGGGGGTCAAATGGTTCTTTTGGTGGACAGTGGGCGGTGGGGTGTTGAGTTAGTTGAAGAGCAAGATATGTGCGGCGGAGTGCTGTTTGGGGGGAACACACACACACATACAAACGTAGGTAGGAGGTGAGACGTTTGACTGGAACGATGATCGCACTAATTGTTGTGAGAGAGGGGAGATCGCTGGCGTGACGGGGCATAACGAAGGGGTAAAACGGAGTCTGCATACGCATATACAAATATATAATTATAGATATATAGATGGATGGGACAGTTAACTACTAATTGATTTGTAAATATTTATATGTTTGTATGTAAAAAATGCTTGGCGAAGCTTTCTCAACACACAACGAGAACCAAGCCGTAATAGAAACGAAACGAAATGGAACGGAACGGAACTGAGCCGAACAAAAGGAGAACAAAATGAAACGAAACAGAAGGGAAACAAGGAAACAACATGATCACATGGCACACAAGAAGAGAAACAAAGAGAAAAAAATGGAAAAGCGCTTCTTTAATAGGGGGGAAGCTTTCATCACTTGTTGCCGAACCGAAACACAGTGAAGAAGAAACAGAGACAGAGGCAGAGACAGACAGAGAGAAAGATATAGATAAGATATATTTATATATATTTAGAAAAAGAGAGAGAGAGAGAGAGAGAGAAATAGGTGTAGTTTTTTGGTGCAGCAAACCATAAAGAAAATGAATTAAAAATGAAAATGCAAACGAAATTGATAATGAAACGAAACGAGCAACGGAAACGAAACGAGAAATGAGAAACAAGGCTAAAGACGAGCGACAGAGGCAACTGAAAACGCAAGTGAAACGTATGGGAATTCGATACGAAAACGGAAACACCCGCCCAGCAAAATACGTAAAGCAACCAAGAAACTTGTAGCCATGGCCCATAGCCATACGTAAATACAAATACTTGTCTATATGATGCAGATGTAGCTGTATAAATATATATCTATGTGTTGGTTAAAAGGTCATTTCTCCTTGCTTATGCAAAACTCCAGCAGTCGAGCATTGGAGCAGCTGGAGCTGGCTAACTGATAACAATAGATTCGAGGTAAAGAGTTGGGGCTTTGGTCTGACTTACCGCTGCCAGAGGTGCGTTGAAGCACCGGCGATTGGCGCTGGATCTGCGGCTCGGCTGGTGGCTCCAGTATATCACGGTATTTGGATACCATTAGCACCGATATAAAGTAAACGATTGCCAGGGATAGGAATTGCGCTTGCTTGGTCTCCTCCTGGAAATTCAAGGAAGGCAGAAAGACAAACAGAGAGACGAGCTTGATTCAATTGCAATGGGGGTCTCTCTCTGTGGGTCGCACTTACCACATCACGATAGATGACAGCACGCAAACGATTCACATCCATGTCTTGCAGCAGCTTCTCGGGGTCCTTGACGGGCGATAATTGACCAGTGATTGACTCCACAATATTCTGATTGTTGGGATGGCAGAGGTTAGCAGAGATAAACAGGCTGGGTGGCTGGTCTGTTGGGTTGGACCTACCTTGGGCGATGCCTGAGCGCCGCGTATGAGGGCTTGTAAATGCGCAGCTCCTGGCACGTCACGGGCCAGGGCACCGGCTCCGATGTTATAGCGTGTGCGCTCCTTGCACTCGAGACAGTTGCGTACGGCACAGGTGCAGACAAGGCGCAGGCACTGGCGTAGGATGCCACCGCTGGACATGTTCTTCTCTGCCTCCAGCTCGCCAAAGTTCAGCGAGGTGGCAAAGATCAGCACGTCGGCCATGTTGACGAGACGCTGCAGAAAGGAGACGGCCACCTCCAGGGGCATGCCTTGTGTGGGCTCCAGCACGTCCAGTTCGGACTGCAAGGATTGGACCATTGGCAATCGGTCAATGCTAACATTGGTTGCTTCTACTTACGTTCGGTGAGGTGGCGCTGGCCAAGAGGGGTAGCAGTCCACCGCAGGCTATGATCAGATTGTCGGCCAGTTGGGATATGAGATGCACTGTGTTGACCACGAAAATTGCATTCTCGCTGGAGTTGACAAAGTCCAGGACGCTCTTGGTTGAGTGGCTGCGCCACACTTGAATGTCCGTCTCCAGCGAGAAGAGAACATCGCTGAGAAGCCTTTGATGGATATACGACCACTTGAACTCCGGTATGCGGAAGGGAGGACGCGTCGGTCCTGGACTAAACATGGGACGAGTTGAGCCCGACTTGGAGCGCTGCTGCTTCACCTCACCTGAGACGGCGTCAGCTCTAGCAGCTGGTGCTGTGCAGACGGGAAACGGGGACGCCAAGTCAGTAAGGGGGGGGCAGTTGGGGAGTGGGGAATGCTGGACTTACCGTATTGATTGGCTTCGAGCTGTGTGGAGCCATCGGCATTGGCTGTCTGTTGGGCTGCAAAGTCGTCGTCTTCCGCTGAGCCAGTTGCCTGGGTTTCTTCATCTTGCAGTTGACACTCTTCGGTGATCAGAGGACCAACGCCAGCCTCGTTCTTTGGTGTTGTCTGTGTGGTTGAATCCACTTCAGTGGGTTTCGTGCGAACTGGCACCGCCACTGATGCTGATTCTGTTTCCGCGTCTGCCTTGAGCTGCTGCTTTTCGGGAGGTGGAGACGTTTGGGTGGTTTGCTCGGAGGCCACGGCTTTGACGGTTTCATCTACCAGAGAGTCAAGGACCTCGCTGACAATGGACGTTACATGTTCTTTAGTTTCCAATTTCTCTTCGGCGCTGGTCGGGGCAGCGGGCACTGGATCCTGTGTCTCCTGGGCCTGGGCCAGTTCCAGAGCTGCCTCGACTACTTCTTGGACGATTTCTTTGGCGGCAGCGGCCAAGGACTCGTTGGATTCATTGGTTTCATCCGCTACGGTCTCTTCTGTTTCTTTTGACTTTGGCAGCTCGTTGTTGTTGGTTTCTGTAGCCTTTGGGGTTGGTGACTCGGCTAACGTTTCCGCTTCGGTTGCATCGATGACCCTGTCGATCAGTTGCTCGACTATGCTACGCACCTCTGTGGCCACCGCATCCTCCGACGACTCCACCGAGTCAGCCAGCTCAATTAGACTGTTTTCCGGTTCTGTTTTGCGGGTGGAATCCGGTTCTGTGTCCGGCTCTGGCTCTGCTTCCTGCTCAATTTCAGCTTCCGGTTCAGGCTCAGTCGTCGCCGGACTGATGGACGTGGCCAGGTCCTCGCTGGTCTCGATCGTCGTACTCAGGGATGAACTGATCTCCAGCTCGTCGCTGTCAGCTTTCTCGTTATTGTTCAGCTTGTTGGCCGCCTCTGCCTCTGTCTCCGCCTTTGTATTGAAGGTTTCATCGGCTTCAGTCTTTTGATTGTTTGCTTCTCCAGTTGCTGTTGTTGCCTCCGGCGACGGTGCTATCGCTGGACGGGCGTTGTCTTTGTTGGTTTGGCTGGCACTGCTGGTTATCTCGTTGGCATTTACCTCGATTTCCGTTTCCGCTTCCGCTTCGTTCTCAAGCTCCTCCTTCAGCTTCTGCCCCGTCTCCTGATCCTCGCTGGCACTTGGAGTTATATTATTGTTAATGTTGTTGAGCACGTTCTTGCTGTTAAGCATGGCAACGTTATCCTGCTGCTGCTGGTGCGGCTCCTGAGGCTGCACTTTCTTCTCATTGTTGAGGACGCCCTGGACCACCTCGTTGACGGCCAGCTCGATCTCCTCGTCTTTGAGGACAGAAGATGCCTCCTGCATTACATCGTCTACAGTCATTTTGCAGTCATTCAATGCTGCCTCGGAGGTTTGCAGGACCTGAGCTACATGCTGCTCGGCATCCAGAGCATCCTTGGCTGTGGCCAACTCCAATTCTTCCACATCGGCATCGTCGCCAAGCTGCAGCGTTTCCTTGAGCGCTGTGTGGCCGCCATTCGCTGCTCCTGCCGCTAAAGCTGGATTTGCGGTCGTTGGCTCAACTGGTTCGGGCTTCTCATCCAGGCTGCCATTGCAGTTGGTGGCAGAGCTGGCCTGGAGGGCCTCGTCGGTTTTGATTTGCTCGTTGTACACATCGGAAATGTTTGCTATGACTGATTTGGTCGGGATCTCTGGCTCGCTGGCGCTGTCATCCGGCTCTGCATCTGATTTAGGCTTTCTGGACAGCTCTGGCACTTCGGCATCTGCATGTGCATTGATGTCGACGCTTTCCAGGTCCAGTTCTTCCACTACAGCTTCCTCTTCGACGGCAGGAACGTCTTCTAGCGAGGCTATGGAGACGGCACCTTTGACTGCCTGCTGCTCTTGTTGCTGCTGCGAGGAGGAAACCGGCATGCCATTCTGCTGCTGGTGCAGGTCTCCTCGCTCCCAGCCGCTTATCGTGCTGATGGGTCGGGTCTGACGCACCTCCGGATCGGTGATGTTGTCTGTCCGCTGGCGTTCGTAGTGCTCGTACATCTGAGCGAACTGCAGCTTGAACTCCTCGTACGAGACCTTCGAGTGGACAATGGCCAAGGTGTCGACCCAGACACGCCAGCCGCCGTACTCATGCTTGATGGCGTGGTGGAGCAGCATGCGGAACAGCGAGTAGACCATGTCGCTGATCTTTTGTTCCTCGGTGCTCTTTGGATGGATGTAGGCCATGGCTATCAGCCATTCCTGCCACACGGACATCTGCAGTACGGTGCGTCGATTCTCGCGGTTGCTGTTGCACAGCAGCGTCATGTCCTGCAGGAACAGCTTCTTCACATCGATCAGGGACTCGGTTTGCTTCGACTGACGTATCAGCGTGGCCACCACTTTCAGTATCACTGCATAGCGAAGAGGCAAAGGCAGAGGCAGATATAAGCAATGTGGTAGGGGGCAGGGACAGGACTTGGGTGGGTTTAGAAACCATGCAACGCTCTCTACTTACTTGGATTCTCCAAACGGTAATGACTTTCCGGCTCCGGATGACGAGTGTACAGTATCTGCTGCGATATGTGCTCGGTCATGATCTCATAAAGCACATTGTACGTTGGCAGGGACAGAGACTCCTCGTACAGCAGCAATCGCTCCGCCAACAAGGTGTAGAGATTGTGCGGCGACATGACATCGTATTTGCGTCTAAACGGTGGTCGAGGGGGAGTTGAAGAAAAATGTGTGGGGGAAATGGGAAAATGATTGACTTACTTGTGTGTGCTGCGTGATAGAAAGAAGCCGAGCAGCTTCAGAGCTTGCAGGCGAATCAATTGACTTTCGGCCGCCAGCAGCTTGAATATACTGCGAACGCCGTGCTTCACATCGAATGCAGGTACCATTGAGCTGGGATGCTCGGACATCAGGGAGATGAGCATTTGCAGCACATCGTGCAGGTTTTCATCCTTAAAAAAAAAAACCGGAAATCAACAGCCAACAATGAGTCAAAAGACTAAACAATCGATCTTGATCGATGAGCCTATCGATATGTAATTTTCTTGATTTGAATGGGAATAAAGGATCAGCTCACCTCATGCATGGTCGTCAAATAGTTTAGAATGCTTTGCAGTTCATCCTCCTTGACGCCGTTGCCAATCATGATCAGCTGCTTCAGGAACAGCAGGATGTAGGCGCGTATGGCTAGAATATCCTTCTGGGCCGGTCGTGGTCCATCTGTAAATAGAGCCCCATAAAGCAAACTCCATATGCCACATGGCCTTGGTAGACAGGGCGTCTCAACTCACCCAGACCCTTCGGTATGATTCCACTTTTGGCACGCGGATTGACCACCCAATAGTAATACTTGAGGGTGTGAACCGTCTGGAGGACCGTGCTCACACGTCGCACATTGCTATAGATCTGGGTATCGCTAAGAAACTCGGTGGCCAGGTAGGAGTACAGCCTGGCCTGGACATTGGCTGGCGTATAGATCCAGAGGGCCGGATTGAAGAGAACGTGGTCGAGCAGCTGCCACGTGAGAAACGAGAAACAGAACAACTGCAACAAATTAGTCGAGTAACTTATGCTGTCCTCAGACCCTTCGATAGCGAAACACAGATTCCACAAAGGTGTGTACAGTGTGTGGAGTGTGAATGAGTTAAGGTGGACCAAAAATACAGTTGGAATTAAGTAGTTACGAGTACAGTTAGCTCGATAAGAGAGTGTTGAGTTGCATAAATAGATGAGTAGATAGGTGAGTTGGTGGGTTGTTAAGTCAGTGATTAGGTGAGCAGATAGAATAGCAGATTAAACAGAAATTTATTATTGTAATACATACGGTTACATGAGTTTCATGTCGATTGTTGTAGTTGTTGGTTGGTTGATTGGTTGGTTGGTTGATTGATTGGTTGGATTTTTGTTTTGTTTGGTTGTTTTTTGGGGGGATTTTTTTTTTTTTTTTTTGTTTTTTTTGGAGATGGGATGCATATCGATATACATTGGTTGGTTAACGGTTTAACGCATGCAGCAAACAGCAATCAATGAAACGCAACGTTTGTTTGTTCAACATAAAATAAAGAAAGTTTTGTTAACAAAAATATATGCAAAGGTAAAAACACAAATGAAACACATTGAAACGCCATTCCAGGGAGCAACCATGGTAATCAGGGAGTCTCTTCCTTAACTAAGCTAATATTAGGCTAAGCTAAGCTAAGCTAAGCTAACAAAAACACACAGTAAATGTATAGAAATATAAATAAATCTTAAGTATTTTGATAACATAGTAGTGGTAGTTAGTTAACTTAAAGGTATTTTAGAAACATCAAGCTGAACGGATGAAGCTGAATAATAGAATGTTAAGTTGTCTTGTGATGATGTCCTTGGGGAAAAGTTTCTGTTTTCTTTTTTGTATTTTTTAATGTTTTTTCTTGTTTTTTTTTTATTTGCAGTTTAAGTCATTCAGTTCATACATTTCCCAAGCAGTTCAAACACAGCTGTCGTCTGCTGACATCTGTTCTACAAATTATGGCAAAACTCTCTAGAGACACAGCCATTTCGTTTGTTTTTTTACAGCCATTGAAATCAGTTAGCTTCGACCTTCTTGACATATTAAATAGACTTTTGCAGACACCAAGGATGCAACTACGATGGCTATAAAAGAGCTGAGAACTCTGGCAACTCTCTGCCCTTTTATGCTGGATTTTATAATTAAAAAATTATTTTAAAAATTCACTTTTTGATATGTCAAACGAGGAATATTTTATGCATATGAAAAATCCCTTAAAATTTTATGATTCTGTTTGTTGTTGCAATTACTCGGCGGAGTAAAAGTTTTTGGTTTACAATGCAACACCTACGTGGGACGGTGTTCGCCAAAAACACAGCTGACAGGCTAACACCAGCACCAGCAACAGCAACGGCAACGGCAACAGTGGAGCAACAGCAACAGCAGCAGCAACAAAAACACAAACAACAGCAACAACAACAACTCTTAACAGCCAACAGAAGTTTCCCAATTAAAAACTGTGCACGAGAGTGTTAAATAAAAAAGGCGCCAAGCCAAGCCAAAAAAAAAAAATACAAAAATAAAACAAAAAAAAAAAAAAACATGTAAAACGGCTTTCAGTATGCCAAGCTGTGAAAAGTGCGCAAAAAAGTTGAAAAAACTGAAAAATTTTACATATTTATTTTCATTTTCATGTTGGTTTTTTGGTTTTTTATGTTTTTTGTAAATTCTTTTCACTGGTTTTTAGCTGCTGTTGTTGTGGGGGGAATCAGTTGCAGCCACACAGATAGAATTGCAATTATGCAGAGCGAAACTGAGGTGCAAAAAAGCGAGATGAAATCAACTTTTAATTATGCGAAATGAGACGCTCACTGTGGCGGATACAAATTGATTGCCGTTGGCCCGGGGGGGAGGAGGCAGTAAGCTGGGCTGCCAGCTAAAAACTCTGGGCTGAGCCAGTCAACCAGTCCACAGCAACACAGACAGCTGGAGGTCGGGGATTATGCGATTAACGTAGGATATGCGGTTTATCCTTATTCGGTTAGCTTTATTGTGTTTTTTTTTTTGTGTGGCTGTTGTCAGAGCAACGATTGCGGCTGCGAAAAATACTGAGCGACGTGAAAAAGTGCTGGGAATCCGGCACCACCTGTCCGTGGGGTGCATTTGATATGCGCAACTGTCTGGTGGGTGGAGGGACAAAACGAAATGTGAGCCTTGGCAATGCAGAACAGGTTTTACAGCCAGGATGGCAGTAAAACACATTCCGGGTGACAGTGTTTGCCGGATAACCAACCCGATGAAGGTGAGATTTGAACATTGTAAATCCAGAAAATGGCAATTGACGCTTCGCCTCGGATTGAAGGTATGTAGAAGTGTTGATTGATGGATTTATAGGGTTCCAGACTCAATTGGAGGCAACTTGATATATTTTTTTAACTAACCAGCCTTCTCCCTTAGTCGAGTAGTAGAAATAAATCCAAGGGTTGGGCCTTAACAAGTGTTTCTAGGTTAATTCAATTAATTAAAATATAAATACGTAAAATACTTAAATCAAAAATATTTTTATTTAAATTTTAAACCGATAAAAAATACTTCAATCGAGTAGATTCTACTTAAATAAAGTTTATTTTAGATTTATGAACTTTTACTATCGATTATTGCACCGATTATCGGCCTTTTTCTAAACTGTCCAACACTAGATCGTTCATAGTTAAAAGCTTAGCAAACACTGATTAGACAGAGACTATTAGCTCTTCGTTGTGTCATTTTAATTACTTTACTAATGAATTTTCTATGGATTTACTATAAACAATGTACAACTGAACAACATTTATGATTACGACACTAATTTATGTACATGGATGTGTGTTGTTATGTGTGTTTGTGTCTACGCAAGTTATGTACAATGGATATGATGAGCAATGTAAACACATCTGACTAGGAAACACAAATTACTCAAATTGTTCTGTTTCCTAAGACACAGAGACGAACGCAAACGGGAACAGAAACGGGAAAAAACAATTTTGAAACATTATGAAACGGAACGGAACAATGTGAAACGGAACGGAACGGAACAAAATGTAACGGTTTTATAAGTATTTGAGTATATTTTTATGTACGTAGAAGTTAGAGAAATTGAGATTTGAGCTTCACCTGGTAGAACTGTTGTTTTGTTTGTTTGTTTGTTTGTTTATTGAAGGATCAGTTATTTGTTGGTTGGTTATTCATGTGTGGGTGTGGGTGTGGGTGTGTGTGTGTGTGTGTTGATTGATTGATTGATTGATGGTTTGTTCGTTTGATTGATGAGGCGCAAGGATACATTGAATGCAGTATAACGGTTATGAAGCATCATAATTGGTGGAAAAATGAATTTTTATGGTCGATTCGAATGCAAGTACAGTCGTCAGTGGTTGTAGATGTGTGTGAGTAAGTGTGTAGGTGTGTGTGTGTGTGTTTGGCAGGGGTAGAGCGTGAAAGAGAAGAGGGAGAGAGATAGTGTGTAAGACAAAAGAGTGAGAGAGCAGACAAAGTAGAAGAAGTTTCAGATAAATCGTATTAATTTGCATGTCCTTTTAGCTGGTTTATTTATTTATTAATTTGATTTTTATTTTTGCTAAAAAAGTTAAATTTAATTTGTAATTATTGCTGATAAAAAGCAAAGCGTTTTCTATATAGGATAAGATATGCGGTTTTGTGCGGTTATAAAATACTGTGCTCAGGTGGATATAAAACATTTGCATGGTCAGAGCAAAATAATAAAATTAAATTCAAGTTTAAATGCCGATTGCATAGCCTTCAAGCTGAAGCCATAAATATAAGGGAAAACGAAAAAATATTTAAATTTATATATACAACAGTGTTTATGGGAAAACCCATGCTTTTGATGGAAAACCTATCACAACTTGTCATAGCTGAACGCAACTGTACATTTTTAATGAGAAATGGTTTGTAGGTGACGTTTATTAGTCTTAACAAAGGATATTTTTGAATGAATTGTCATCCGAGTATCTGAGCACAAAGCCCTTTATTAAATCCCATTTCTCTTTGGTATTTAGTCGCCAGATTTAATCTAGTTAATGTGTTTAAAGATTCTCAGTAAATGAGCTGCCAATTGTACATTTATATACCCTTGCAGAGGATTTTATATATATTTCTTACACCAGATATTTGAGAACAGTTAAATCAGATCTTAACAGAAGTAAAAGACGTAGAAGCAGTGACTAATTGATTAAGTTTCTTTAAAAGACAGCAAGTTAATCAACATTACGTTGCTAAAAAACCTGTCTGCAAGGGTATTTAAGCTTCGCTGAGCTGCAGCTGCTATTCTTAATTGTTTCTTCTGTGACACTTGATTGGTAAACATAACATAATTGAACGCATCCTACTTTATATAAATGGATAAGCACTTGTGTGTGTGTACTTAGAGGTTTGTGTAGTGTGTGTGGCGTATTGTGTTGTGTTGTCAGCTAATAAAAACACTTCAACTTGCTGTTGTTGGTTGGACATGTGTGTGTGTGTGTGGGAGTCAATGAACATTTATATATTTATTTTGTTAAAGCTTTGTGTTTACTTTTTTGAAAGGATTACGCAGGCCCGTGTTCAACTGTAAGCCATCATAGGCAGCAATAGCAATAGCAACAGCAACAGCGGATATCAATACAAGGAGAACAACACGCACACAAACACAGAGATAGATATACACAGACACAGGGACACACGTACAATAGAGACAGACAGGCAGGCAGGCAGGCAGACAAAGAGACAGACATGCGAAGAAGTAACACCAGACGTTTGAAAAGAAACAGAGAGATAGACATAGAGAGAAATGGAGAGAGAGAGAGAAAGAGAAAGAAAGATAGAATTCATTTGTAGAGGCGTCAACATGCCAGCAAAAGTAAAGATACGCGAACGGATAGGAAAATCCACTGGGGAAATGCAGGGAAATTAACAAAACAACAAAAAAAAAAGGGAAAACGGGAAACGGAGTTGCCTCCCTCAGGGAGGGTCAAAGGGGGGTCGCTGGTGGCATAGGGAGCGGGTAGAAATCAATAGATTTAGCCAATGATTATAACGTTCAGCAATTGTGGCAACGACAAACCAGGCGCTTGAATCCCTATTGATGTCGGGCAGTCAAAGGACATTCTAGCCGCGAGGTCTTGTCTATTCAGTTAATAGTCATTGGCCGCAGCACTTGAAACGATAATGATAATGTTTATCCTGTTCATGCACAAACCATCGGCGATTACGCATCATGTGGTTCTGTGTTCAGTGTTCTTAAGAGCAAACTTATTCACATACATATAGATATCAGATATCAGATAATAGATAACAGATAACGTAACAGATAATCATATACATAGATAAAAGTCCTTTAAACAATACTTTATGGTCGACATACAGACATGGTAGATACGATAACGATTAGAGATACGATTAGAGATATTAGATAGTAGAGTGGGGTGGGGAGGCTTCGATTAACATTGTTTGGGTTTGTCATTTCAACAAGAAACATTTGAGCATTCCAATCAGAACGATAATGCATTGCATGCAGCGGGCAGCACACGCATTGCGCATACGCAGCGTGTGCCAGGGAGTTCAATAGTGACCGCAATTGGCTGGACAAGATCAATATGAAGAGGTCGGGCGGTGGAGACGAGGCCGATGCTTGGCACTCCAGTTGACTCACCTGTTTGAGCAGCAGATCGCTGTTGGCCGACAGACACGTGACCAGGTATTTGGTAAGGCTGAGAAACGAGCCGAGCACCTCGAGGGTCAGATGCTCGCGCGAGGAGCGCTGCAGCATGAAGGATATCACGAGAAAACCACGATTCTGTATCATGTGCTGTTGCACTGTCTGGGACGTCTCCACCAGTTCACAGATAAAGCCCAAGAGTTTGGAGCTGCAAAGGACACGAAATGGAAATTGTTTCTCTCGTTGTGATCGAGGCAAACTTACCAGAGAGTGGGATCGCGCTTGATGTCATTGATGCCCTCATGGGCCATATCCAGCTGCGAGAAGAGCGGAAACAGCACCTGAATGCCGCCTATGGAGTTGAGGGTACAGTGTATAGAGTGCGTGACCACAGCCTTGACGTCCTGCAATGACAAAACAATGACAACAAAGTGTCTTCATAACGTGGAAGCATCTGGGGTGACTAGAGAGTCCCTGGTCAAATACAGCAGCAGTCTGGTCTGTATCTAAGCCTACATTGTCAGTGTGTGTGTGAGTGTGAGTGTGTGAGTAACAACTTTGTATTCCATTTATAGCCTGAGCAAGAGCTTTGCCTTGGCGACACCTCAACAGACTGGGCTTAGACACGTGCAGCTGTTTGCCTGGGGTCATGTCAGCTCTAAACATTTCCTCTCTCTCTCTCTCTTTCTCTGCACACTGGCAAGAAAGAAGTCGCGAGATTTGTCCAGGCTTTGCTTCAAGGCAACACAGTTAACTGATGGAACTCGGACTGGCCTAGGTAAATGGTTTTATCCTTCTGCCAGGGCAGCCAGTGGCCTCCGGCCAGCTGTTTGAGATCAAGTTAAGTTCTTCCGACTTATTTAGTTACGCTTGTCTGTCCAGCTGTCAGCTTAGCCGGGGCTTAGCACTGTTACAATGTTTTTTGCCTATTCAAAGCTGTAGAAGCTGCCTTGGCGCCGTCTGTATTGATGGCTGCTGACTTGGTCTGGCGTCTTCAATACCCTGAACCAATGTGAATGGTCAGGATGTTCATGTTGCCATAGTGGTTGCCGTTGCTGTTGTTGTTTTTGTTGTTGTTGCAGCTGTTTATGATTTGTGTTGTTGATACAAGAAAATTTCTACAAAATTTATTGAATAATTTTGTTGCCTAACGTCGACGCTAACGGACACGCCTGGAGGAGGCTGAAATTGCTGGTTCTGTTGCTGGTCCTGCTGGCCTGGCTGTTGCTGGTCATGACGCCAGTAAATGTTAGCAGAAGCAGCGCCAGCTAATAAGAAATGCGAAAGCATGCGCTACAGTCGTAAAGTGCTGGATGGAATTTATGTGTTGGGCTGGCAACTCGTGTTGCTGTGTTTGGCCCAGCAAGCCGGTCATGTGTACGTTACGTTCTTGGTCTGTCTTGTTTGTGTTGGGCTTTCCGTGTGTGTGTGTGTTTACTTACCTGCAACATGAGCGCATGGGGCGTGTGTACAAAATATGAAACATTTCCTTTGGGGGAAGACTGCAAACAGAGTTGACCATCGGTTGCCACTGGATTGTACATGAAGACAATGGCATTCGATAGTTTGCCATCGTACAGCACCTGCAGGGAGTTGAGTAAACAAACCAAAAAAAGGAAAAAAAAGATAGAGAGAGAGGGGGGAAGGAGAAGAGAAAGCAGGGTATTAGGCAGAGCTTTTAACAAGTCATCAATGGCGCAAGTGTTGGACAACAGAAACAGCCGCTGTTGTTGCTGCTGTTTCTTTGCTCCTTAATGCTTACATTCTAGTTAATATATATTAAGATTTATACAGTTACATATACAAATATATATATGTGTGTGTGTGTGTACATGTATATACTATAGCATTTAGCTTTAAGCTGGCGCAACAACACATACAACTATATATACAGAAAAAGAGAGAGAGAGACGCGTAGACACACACAGGACACGTTGGCATACACTGCCCGCCACTTACTGATCGTCACATCAGACCAATGCATACTCACTAGACTGTTATACAAGCCATGGATCATGGGTATGCAAGGGTTTATAAGCTCATGAACTCATATTGAGTCTAATCAAGTGGAGAGAAGTGTATATGCCATGTTGTTTTGCTTGCTGTTTGTTTCTTTGGACACAAAACAGCATTAAATATTTATACACTGTACACGCAGACACACAGAAACAGACGACACACATACACACACACATACACACATGTGTGTGGTTGCTGTTCTTATTACAAATGTAATTTTTTCTCTTATTGCACATTAAGCTCAGCTTTGGCATTTAGTTGCTCAGCGCCCGTCATATGGGGCGTATGCGCAATTTTTTTTTATATTCTTGTTATACATATATGTACGTGTGTGTGTTGTGTGTGTATGTGTGTGTGCATTACATTTAAGCTGTGCATGAGTTGGTGTTTTAGTTTGGCACTCGCTGCTCTCTCGCTTGGTTATTTAACAAATATTGTTGCTGCTGTTGTAGCTGCTGCTGTAGCTGCTGTTGTTGTTAGTTAGTTGGTTGTTAAATTAAACTTTTTATTACGCGCTGCCTGGCTGCATAATTCGCTGCTAAAAATACTTCTTTACGATATTAGCGAAACAACAAAAAACGAAAACAAAAACGAGAAAGAAAAACAAAGCTCAAGAGCAGTAAACACATGTAGAAAATGCAACTTAAAACTTTTGGCTTTTAAATGAAAAACGAGAAAAAATAATTGAAAAATTTTTATATATGAATAATGGATGAGATGGCTACCTGGCAACCTGGCTACCTGGCAACCTGGCAACCCGGCAATCTTTAAGAAATCAATACAGCAATCTTGGCGCCGCCTTCATTAAGGCTAAAGTTTCGCCAAACTCCATTCATTCATGGAGCCCTATGAAGCCGATGTTTGTTTGCCTCCTCTATGCCAGGACGGGGGTTGGTACTAAAAGGAATAATAAGTGCAGCTACACTAAGGAACTCGACATCAATGGAGGCTACATAAGACTGCATGGCTACATGGAGCCTAAATGGAACGAGCCAGCCAAGAGCCAGAGCAGGTAGTGGTGGTGGTGGTGGCGAGAGGGGGGCGACCAAGACTTGCTTAACAACGGACAAAGTGAATCGGAGTGTAGTTGGCGCGAATAGAGAACAGAGTGTATAGCTCATGGCTTTACATTTGCAACGTCTGCGTCTGGTTGTGTTCATGGCTGCCCTGAAAAGTATGCTACATAGATTTGCTTTAGCACCGCCCTGCTGCTGCTGTTGCTCCTGGTGGCTGCATAACTCTGGATGCCTGGCATTCACTTTGAAAACCGTGTCTACACAAATTAAAATTTCCATAATAAATGAAACGAAATGGATGCCAACGGACAGCGGACAACGGACAACCACCCAGCTGACAATGCCTTTTCGATGCGAACTCTGAAGTTGAATGGGACTGTGGCAGGTGCCTAAGTAATCCATATCAAGCGCTTAGAATCCAATTAAAATGCTAAATAATTTCATATATGTGGATAAAAAAAAACCAACGGGGGTGGGGGGAAGGAGAGGAAGGAATATGGGAAAATTGCTTACAGCTTTCAGCTGGTTGACTTCCTCAGTGTCGCCGGCAACGACGGCCAGCGGGCTCAGGCTGCTTATGCTGCTCATGCGACGCAATTGATCTGCTTGCATCACCCGGACACGTCAAGGAGGTGGAACAAAAAACAAAAAATAATTGATAAGATAGAGACAAAAAACAAACGAAGAAAGAAGGCGAAAGAAAATGGCAAAATAAAACGGAAATATAAATACCAAAAGAAGCATTTCCAGTAGGCAAATGGCCGAGCGGATCGTCGGCACCGTTGTTCCCTGGCTGCTGGCCATCGCCATCAATTGTGGGCGTTGCGGGTGCTGTGGCCACCGCTGCTCCTGCTGTTGTTGCTCCCGCTGGAGATGCTGCCGCTGCTGCATTCGTTCCAGCTGCTGTTGCTGCTGTCGATGTTGTTGTTGTCGTCGTCGCTGCTGTTGATGTTGCAGCGGCATTTGCAGCTGCTGCTGCTGCCCCCGTCACAGCGGCCAATGCGACGGCATTGCGAGCCGTCAGCACGGCCCGTATCTTGACAAAGGCCGCATTCAAGTCGAGTCGCTCATCGTTCCACTCAATAGCCCTGGCCTCCTGCTCGGCGGCCAGAGTCTGAAACTGCAGCTGCAGCTGCTGCTGATGTTGGCCGATGCTGGCCACCGAGGCAGCATCGCCACCCGAACCCAAACTGGCTGGTAGTTGAAAGTGACTTACCCGCTTATGATTGTCCGGCAGATTCAGATAACATTCGTTATCGAAACGGAATTGCGACTGCGTTACGTTCATTTGGGCAATCGATAAATCATTGATTCATTGGTTCATTGGTGGCGGATGGTGGATGGTTGGATGGTTGGTTGGTGGGTGGCATGTAACGTTACGTATTGTTGTTGCAAAATGTTGTTGCAGATTATTTTGCAGTGCAATGTTTAGCGTGTGCAACACAACACATAGATATGTTGTTAAAAGAGAGACAGAGAGAGAGATAAAGAAAAGAGAGAGAGAGAAGGAGCGGAGACAAAAAAGAGCATAAAAAAAAGAAAGAAAAAATTACGTTATTTTTACAATTTTCACTGTTTTCCAACACTCACACGCGCACAGACACATACACAGACACACAAGGACATTTTACCAATAGGTGTAAAGTAGTTGCAGGTGTCTGTGTGTGTGTGTGTGTGTGTGTGAGTGGAGGGCTATGTTGTTGAGTGATAAATCTGTGGTGACTGCATCTGCTGTGGCTGCTTGGGCTAGCGGTGCCGTTCAGTGTCGTTCGGTGTGGTTGAGTGCAGGTAATTTGTGTTCTTTGTGGAAGTGGTGCCTTTGGTGGTTTATCAGCGGTTTTTTTTTTTTGCGGAAGATTGGCCGTCGACCTACCTTGTAGCCTGGACCGAGACGATGCATGGCACAGATCTGTTGCGTTGTCAGAGCCTCGCTAAACAAATAGATTGCCGACATCTGGCCGCAAAAGACTCGCTCCTCATCCAGCTCTGGAGTGGCGCCAATATAGCACTTGTCAAAGGGCTGCGGGAGGAGAAAACATCAGTTTCATTATCCTTTAACCATTGGCAGAGCAACTTACATCGTTTGTGGACACAAACCAGGCCATTTCGGTTGACGACGCCAGCTGTCCATTCACGAGGCACTTGATTTCGCTCTTCGTCCAACGATTATATATATACACAATGGCAATCATGTACCACTGAGAGGGAAGAGAATCCAAATGGAATGTGGATAGGGAAACCAATTAGAATGCTTCAAAGTGAATAGGGCGATATCTGCAAGGGTATAGAAGCTTCGGCCTTGCCCTGCTGATATTGTTTGCCTTTGTTAATTGAGCTTCTCATGCATAACAAATACTTTAATTAAACCAGCTTGGCTGGCTGGCTGACAACAGTTGAAGATGCTGACAAAGCTCATAAATCGAATTTATGCAAATTTCCCTTGGACCTTAGACACGGCCTGTTGCTGTCCTGGGAACTGGTCAGCCCAGGGAGCTGGAGCTGGTTGGTGGAGCAGTTTCTGAAATATGTTTTTGGGGTTTTGCTTACCTTACGTGGCTGGAATTCATATTTGACACAATGCTGAAAGCCTTTGCCCTTGACTTTCATGGATGTGAGGACGAGACAGTTGCCGACAAAGTGCGCCGTATAGCCCACACCTTTTGAGGTCTTGAAGCTATCCAGGCAGAAGCAGAGAGAGAGAGAGAGAGTTGGAAGAGAGTAGTGTATATGGGTAATTAGTAATTGGCAATTACGTGCACGATGCTCTGCCATTTTCTTTCCAGATTAATGAGCATTTTGTGAGGGGTCAGTGGGAGTCAGCGAGGTGGGGATACTTACCAATAGAGATAGGGCTTCTCACGCTCAATGTTCACCGAGTTAATTGGATCCAGACGAAACCAGGTGGTGAAGGTGAATCCGTTTTCATACGGCCATTTGGCCAATGGCGGCAATACCATGGCCTGTTGGCGAAACACACAAACAACCAAAGCAAACGCAACAGGAAACGGAAATGTTAGCTTGATTAGTTGGCCAAAAAAGAAAAGTTTTTGTTCTGTGCTTATCGGTTAACCGATACATATAGAGAAATCATTGGACAAAGCAAAGTCCTTAAACCAAACTGCAAGTGAAATGTCAATTACCAGCAGCTTTCAGCTCTCAGTTTTCACTGCACTGAAGTCCTGTGAAATTGACTTGGCAATTAGCCTAATAAACCGCATAATATGCTTTTAACAATGCCAGTGGAAAACCCCAAAGAGAACTGGCCAACACACCACCCGCACACACCCCCGCACACTCAATCCAATTGACACAGAGCAACAAAAGGCCCAAATCCAAAGCCAAACAAACAGTCCTGACTGTGGCAGTGCTAACCTCAGAGTCATTCAACATTAATGGTTGGTTGACTTGGCTTTCAGATTTCACCTTTAGTTTTCCCCTTCCCGTCCCCCCGCAAAAGCCAAACACAAACTTCCAAACTTCCCAAGCAAAGCTGAGAGCCGAAACCGAAACCAAAACTGAACTGAACTGAACCAAACCGAACCGGCATAAATCAAAGTTTGTAGCACATTTCGAAATATTTTTGAATGAGCTTTGACTGGGGCTACTTGTGGTAAGTTGTTCCCCCCTCCCCTCCCGACCCATCTACTTCTACTCTTTGCTGCTTCATTTGCCTGTCACAAACAGGGAGCGGAGAGAAAAAGGACAGAGAAACCTCAAAGCCATTCGAATGGGGGCAGCCACAGTTGCAAGTTTACACAGCCAGCAGGCAGCAGGCAGCAGCCAGCAGCCGCAGTAGAAATGAAGTGAAAATTAAAAGGAAATGAGTACATTTGATTTATCATGAATTTTGTGGTTTAACAAGCCAATGGCCAGCCAGTGTGGGTGACCCAAAGGGCCACCAGGACACCAGGATACCAGGCAGCAGGCATCTTGACTGGAATCCACAACACACGCCATAGAGACAGAGACAGAGGCTGGCAAAGTTATTTCCCTGAACTCGCCTCGCTTGAGTTCATAAATTTATTTCCCTTTCAATGCGGCTTAAGGGTCTGGGGAAGGATCAGCTTAGTTGCATTGTCCTTTCGGCAATTGTTTTGGAATTTGTGCAAAATATTCAACTTGAAACCACAATTTGTTTGGCCCACACGAGGGCAGCCACACGAGTTACCCATTCGCATTCATCGTATCAGAGAACCAGGCATGTCACGTTGGATTGCGCAATGTGGACAGCAAGGATCCTTGGCGGTTTCCACTCATCCATATTGAGGTTAAGGTCAGAGCAAGACTGTCACAATCGACAGGCAGCCTGACATTGTCTCTCGCTGCCTCAACACTCCCCTGAGCCTTGCGAGGTCACAGAATTTTTGCTGGCAAATTGTCATGTGACGACGACCAAGCGGGACGAAATAAAAGGAAACTAAATGTGAAACCTTCATGGTGTTGCGGTGTCGGGTTGCTGGCCAGAAATCTCATTACTTTCGAGACGCAGAACGCCCCACCTCACTCAGGCAGCGCAATCGGCGCCATCAGCGTCATTATAAACATTAAGCGACTGCCAAATGGGAGGCTCGCAACGTGGCAGCGACAGCGGCAAAAAGCTCATATTGACGCCTAAAAGTGCGCTAAATGAAAATTAAAAAAAAAAAAAAACAAGCGGCGAGGAAAAGTTGAAACGAAAGCGCCAAATGTCAGGCAACATTGAAGCGGCTATGTGTTTAAGGACCTGCAGGATGGCTGCCTGCGGTTAAAGTCTGGCTATGTGAGGGGTCCGCATCGCCTGTTTATTGGACATTTTTGCGACAATTGCGAGTTTCGTTCGCTCGTTCGTTGTCCGGTTGTCTGGCTGTCTGGTTGTCTGGCTGTCCGGTTGGTTTGTTGGTTCAGCATCGCATGTCGCATTTGACTTCCAATTCACTTTATGGCAGTTTTTATGTGCTCACTGGGTGGAGCGCGAACAATTTCACTGTCTCCCATCAGCAGGATGATGTTGCCGCTGCCTCTGGTGTTTGGGTCCCGGGACAGCAATACATAGTGGAGCATATAGCTGGAGGCACTGTTAGGCGGGGGGCGGCCAGGCAGGAGGCCGCACGCACCGAGCATTAACTGACGGACGGACGGACGGATCAAAATGGACGCTGGCAAACACATTTCGAATTCGATTTAAGTGTTCGGGGCAATAAAATAAAAGCCGCCCCGGAAATATCCATCCAGCATGAGAGGGGAGCACAAGGGGAGGGGTCATCATATTAAACGCGCTGGCGAGTAGGACGATTGGCTGTCGTCGTCCTGCAGGCTGCAGCTTGAGGGCTTCACTAGGGCAACTAACTTGCAGTTGCCATTTATCGCCTATTAACACACGCACAGAGAGAGACACACACACACACACTTACCGATCCCTTGCGTCCTGGAAAACTGAAGAAGACATCGGGTCCATTGCGGTGCGGCATTTGGCGTAGGACGTTCAATAGTTTGGCCGAATGACGCGGCCATTTTGCATTCGTTGCCTTCATGGTGCCAAATAGGAGCTTCAGCTCCTTAACCGTTATGCTATAGCTGGCCAAAACGCCCAGCATCTCGATGAGCAGGTCTGCAAGGATAAACAATGCAATACACGTTAGTTAAAAGCGGAACGGAAAAGGAGAAAAATGTTGCTGATGCTGCTGCTGCTCTGACAAGTAAAAGTAAATGGCGGGACGCCATCTCCGCTGGCCTGAATCTGTGTGTGTGTGTGCAGTCATAGGTGTCTCTGTATTAGTGTATGTGTGCGTGTGACACAATAAACATTCGAATTTAGTGCAGCTGCAGCCATTGCAGCTGCCATAACTGCCAACACATTCAGCCAAGCGGCAAGGACATCTTTAAAGCTTGCCAAGGCAGCACAACTCCAAGGCCAGCAGGCTGTGTCAGGACACTGTAAGGCCTTCAACTTCTTAGACTGAAGCTGGGCCAACAGAGTCTCTAACTGGAGTTGCCTGGTTGCCTGCTAATTGGTAGCAAACTCAGTGGCTCTCTAAACTGTCTATGAACATTTCTCATGTCTCAGAGGCAACAGCAGCAGCAGCAGCAGTAGCATGTGGACAAGTTTCGTTTATCTTTAGCCATCAAGTTGGCAAAAGTTTCAACTCCCAAGCATGTGTGTGTGTGTGTAGAGCGAGAGTTTTTCCTCAACATCAACATCGAGCAGCTGGCATCGCTGTCAAATCAACTAACCAAAGTAGTTGGTAATGTGAAAGTTAAAACTGAACTCGATTGCCCTCTAACCATTTACCATTGATCAAATTGTGGCTGCCTCTCACCCTCTACTCCCTGCCCTCTCTCTCTCTCCACCCTCCTCTCACTCCTTCATCATTCGGCTGGCAGCTATGACTGTCGCTGGCGCTGCTTTGATGTCGCTGCGCTATTCCCAAACTTCATTTGTAATGCACACTAATTGAAATGGGACGCACGGGTCGCTTTAATGCTTGGACTGCTGTTGCCTGTCCCCTGAGGAGCTGAGGCCGAAACTTGTGCCCAAGCTTTTAGCCTCCCGTTGCCAGCCTTTATCACCCATCAGCCATCCACCCACGCAGCCACTCACCCAGCCATCTGTCCACCCACCCGCAATGTCATCAACACGTTTTGGGTTGCGTAAATTAAGAAATTGAGTAACGGTTCTTACTCTTCCTTTGCTTCTACTTCTTCTACTACTTTTACTCCTTCTCCGGCTGCTGCTGCTACTGCTGCTGTTGACCCACCAGTCCCAAGACGACAATGTCGTCCCAGTTGCCTGCCTCCACCAACGATCCAGAGTCTCCCCCCCGCCCCCTTTCTCAGCCAGCGTATCAGCATTTAATTACACTTTGCTGCCAGGCTACGGTCCCTGGCATGTGTTGTTCGCTCTGTGATTGTTCTTAGATGACAGCTACAGTGACAATGTCATGCCCGGGACCCTCAGCTAGCTGCTAGCTGTTGGCTGTTGGCTGCTGTCAGAGTTTTCCTACCCAAGCGAAGCGAGGCGAACCAAGGCATCCGCCTACGTTGTCGCTTGGCTGGCAAATCTTTCTCGCAGCTCATAAAATGTCAAAGTGCGAAAGAAATGTCGGTAAACGGATGACAGAAGGTATTAAGTTCCATTTACCCCCCCTTACTCCCCTCTACCACCCTCCCACCTATCAAAGGATATCATATTTCTCTTGCTAACTTCCTCTACGCTGTCGTCGCTGCTGCCCCGAAATGTAGGCAACAGTAATTGTATGTTTTTCTTGGTTTTTTTGTTTTTAATTTTCACTAAAACCCAAGAGCTGAACAAATATGTTTTCCAATTGCTTTCAACAGTCTGTCTGTCCGTCTGTCTGTGTGTGGCAATTTGGCAAACGATTTCCACCCTGCAACCTCTCGCCACCCACTCAGCCAGCAGCCCCTCGTAACCAGCAGGCAGCTGCGTATAACTTTTTCTCCAACTCCAACTTGGCCAACTTGATGCAATGAACTTTTAGCTTATCTAATTCCTTTGCAAGTGTCACGTTTCGACATTTCTCAGGTGACACACACACACACACACACACGCAGACACAGTGGCACACAGATGGCGCGCACATGTATGAAATTATTTGTCATTGTTTGTGACTCTGGGCCAAAGCTAAGTTGACTCACCGCACTACATCATCGTCCTTTGCCATTCCACACGGCCCCACACAGAGACACACAGGAGAGAGCAGGAGAGAGAGGGAGAGAGAGGGGTAGAGAGAGACCGCAACCCACATTTCTTCAACTGCTCTATGCGTCCCGCTAACCGTTTTGTGTTCCACAAACTCAAAAGTCAGCGACTGCAAATTGACAGCAGTTACAGTTCGTTAAGTGCGGCAGGGAGATGGGAGCGGAGGAGGCGGAGTGCCACACTGCGTGAATGAAGTTAAAGGATGGCTGGTGGGTGGGTGGGTAAACCCACACACACACACAGAGCAGAGAACCGCAGATGTGTCATTGACTTAATAAAATCAAAATCAAAGCCAAAGGCACGCACATGCTTAGCGAGGGGCAGATGGCAGCGCGTCGCTGCTGTTCGTTCGCTTAATGAAGAGCAAATTTGTTGCTTTGCCACAAAGAATGCTTAGCATAGTTACAGGCGCAAGTGCGCTGCTCTATGTGCGTGTGTGTGTGGTTGACTAGATGCCTTTGAATAGACATGTGTGTGAGCAGCGTGTGCAGCGTGTAATGAATCGAAAAGCAATTCAACGTCCAGTCGAATGAGACTTTTAGCCTTTTGATTCTCTCTCTCCCTCTCTCTCTCTCTCTCTCAGCAAGGATGATTCAACTGTTTGGATCACTAAGTAGCCTAGTTAAGCTGCCAGAAATATCACAAATAAACGATTGAAAGTTCTATTTGCTTTTGAAAACTTGAAAATTTATCCTTAAAGTGGAATTTTTAATTGAATCTTCATTGAAACACAGCCTGACAGCGTTGTGTCTGTCATTTCCTCATCTATAGACTCTCAGACATCACAGCATCAAGGCTAGCGGTTGTCTACTACCAACTACCGACTGCTGAGTCCTGATTACCGACTCCTGACTGCCGCGAGCTGACTTCATCCAGCTCTGTGCCTTCCGCTTCAACTCATTCGTACTTTCAATTAAGTTTTTCCCTGTCTGTCTGTCTGTCTGCCTACGCGGAATTGAAGTGTTGACTTTGATGTTTTTTTAATGAGTTGCAATTGCAGTTGCCGCAACTGTCGCCCGCATAACTTACCTGCCACAACCGTTTCAGAGCGCTGCAGACGGACAAGGACATGCTCGATGAGTCGGACATCTGTGCAGGCCTGTAGATTCCGGACGCTCTTACGCAGGATCGCAATGAAAACGCTCCAGATTTCGGCCTGCAAATGATACAAGAAAAAAAGCAACAAAATGAGCAACCAATACACTTAAATATATATTTATACAGTTATACAAAGTGGCTTGTGTATGTTAGCAGGCAAATGTATTACGAAATCAAAGAATCGACTATTGACTGTCCTTGTTGTTGTCTGCCTGCCTGCCTGCCTGGTTGCTTGCCTGCCCAGTTCAATAAGCAAAGTAAAGTAGGCCTCAATCCAAGAGGGAGGCGGCCAGACAGGCAGACAGAGACTCACAGAGTTCACAGAGAGCCAGCAGCACGCGCTCAGAAGTATGCAGCAGTCTTTACTGCACTGCGCTTTTCATATATCCAGTGAGGCTCTGGCTGTGTGTCTGCTGGGGGTGTGTGTGTGTGCGTGTGTGTGTATTCCTAATGTAAACAGTCATTGAAAATAAAGTAAAATAATGGCAAAATAATCGCAACTGACTCTCTGTACCGCAGACAGACAGCCACCCCCTACGCCACCTAACCCCAATCAATTTGCCAGCGCTTCTCATGCCCGTTGCCTTTTGCTGTTTGTATTATTGCCTCAATCGCAAACTCAATATTTGTTTGGCCAGAGAGAGAAAGAGAGAGGGAGAGAGAGGAAGAGAGGCAGCCACTTTTGGCAAAGAACAGCAAAATCGGAAACAAAAGCGAAAGAAAGAAAAATACTCGATGGTTTTTATGATTATTGCCCTTTTGCCACACACACACATACATACACGCACACACACACATAGAGAGAGATTGCACATTGATATGTCGATTGCATAAGCATGAATGAAACGAAACGAAATGAAATGAAATGAAAAGAAATGAAATGAATATCATTTGGGGAAATTCGCGTTTTCAGAGTTTGTTTTTGTTCATTTCGGTAATGAGAGTTGAGCCAGACAATGATGTTGACTATGGTT
>JAWNPV010000012.1:0-22082 GCA_035078785.1 Collessia kirishimana
CTTCTCATATTCGTACCGATGACAAAAACATACTGACACTTAAAACGCAATAACCTCACTTCCAATAGATGAAATGTAATGAAATTTTTACTGGAAGTCGATTAAGGATAGCAGATTCTAACGCACCAGTTGACATATAGATGTCACCACCAGAGGGCGCTAGATTCAAAAAGTCCTGTTTACTTTGGAATGCACCTTGTATTGCCTATTGAAATTACTTGCAATTACATTGAATTTTAAAATATTAAAATTATTATGTTGTTTCTTCACTGCTAAATAGATTTCAAGGAAAAAATTAAAATTAACAATTATACATCTCATATATCAGAATAACATATAGGTTAGGTAAAATATTATATATTGAGCAAAATTTTTTATAAAACTCTGGCCACATGATGAACGAGCCTACAACTGACGTGCAAGCTTCATGGTGTCGAAATTGTGTAAACACTATTTTTGATAATATTTTTTTTTGTTATATAACTTAAAATTAATTAAAGAATCGTTCTTTTCTATTCTGTTCTATTCTAAATAAATTAAACTAGAATGCAAACCTTCTATTTTTGCACTCAAAATAAAAAAAAACTATTATATTTTCTATGTATAAAGAGTTTCTTGACAGACTGTACATATTGTTTTTAATGTTGTTTTTAATATTTATAACAATCCTTTCTCAAAGTAACTCTGTCTGTTACGCTTTCACGAGTTAATGGCAACAAATTATGATCAATTTTGGAATAAAGTTAGTTTGGATTTTGGAAAGTAAAATAAACTACTTAACGTACAAATCCTGTGCAGGCACCAGATAGGAGATTTACAATATCAAACAAACTAAGAATCGAACTATTTGGTTAGTTTCTAAGAACTTGAATTGATATATAATAGTTTTTAGATATTAAAATGGAAAATGAAACAGTTTTTTTATTAAACCAAGGAATACCACATGGTGTATCATAGTCGAGGGCTCTTAATCGGGGTATATTTGGTTGCGATAATTTTTGCCATATTGACTTTTCTATTCCTTAATAAGGGATAATAAGTTGTAAGTGGCTTTATCTTAATATCTGAATGAAAACAAATTTCTAGCCCATTAATTATTAGACATATCTTATATCTTTGAAGGAATGCAATTATTCAATTGCTGTTAGTGCTGCTGCTGCCGCTGTTCTCGTCCAAGACTATCCTCAGATGCCAAAAACACTACGAATATTACGCATTGTCAGCAGCAAGCAGTCAGAAGT
Organism: Collessia kirishimana; assembly: GCA_035078785.1. NCBI lineage: Eukaryota > Metazoa > Arthropoda > Insecta > Diptera > Drosophilidae > Collessia > Collessia kirishimana. Next base: position 1,242 of record JAWNPV010000012.1, read on the forward strand.
CAACAATCAGCAGGCAAACGCAAAGGCAATTTTTTAATTTCTTAATTTTTGCGAGGTCATGAGAATTAGCCGCTATCGTTCGTATTGTTTTCGTCCCTGTCTTCAGCCGCATCCTCAGCCGCATCCTCAGCAGCATCCTCTTCTTGGACAGCACGTAGCCATGATGGCGCTGCTCGAGCTCAACTGGTAATATGTATTTCTCTATCTTCATCTTCCAGTCGGAGTCTGCATCAACGAGCGAGCGAGACGCTGACAATGGGAAAAGTTTATTCATTTAGAAAATTTGCTCATTTTCTCAGTAGGGTGGATACCAAATTATTGTTGCCCTATCCTGACGGTGGGCTCCAGAAGGGGGTAGTGCGGTACGTGTTCGCAGTTTTCATATAAATTGCGGCCAATAACATTTTTCAGTTGGCAGGGCAAGAAAAACGCGAACAAAGCAGAAGGCGATGTGGAAGCAGAGAATAGGGAAAAAAATGGTCAAAAGCTGCTGATGATAGCTTCTTTCGAGGTCCAGTTGCAGGCCCAGACTCTGACTAGTATCTGTTGTCTGCTGCCTGAATCTGGCTCATTAAGCCATAGATGGAGCGAATGGGCAGGCGGGTGTAGCTGCGGCAGCCCCAAGACACCAGTAGAGCAGGCCAGAGCAGAGCAAATCTGGCCGCGACAACACTTCGCTTGAGTTTTTTTTTCTCATTTGTTTCATTTGTTGTGTGTCTGCCGAGCAGCCATTAGACCAGAGCAAAGTGACCCGCCGGGGTTAGCAGATGGATGAGCAAATTATTCCCAAAATGCCCCGAGGTAATTATAAATGTCCTTCCATTCTAGGCTTATGCTAGTCCCTGTCCTTCCCGTCTTCCCCGACCATTGGACCCGTCAGCCGGCCGCCGTGTTTTGTCTATCATAATGAGTGGCAGGCGGACATTTGGACATAATTGTTCAATTATTTTGTTACTTATTGCCTGTCGTGAGCTTATCGCCAGCCACCTAGAAAACCCACCCACCCATCAGAGCTCTTGACAAGAATCGCCTTAAAGGCGCTATCAGCTTTTTGCCTTTCTTTGCAGATATTTGTCAATTAAATATTTGCGACAGAGTTGACTGTCAAATCTTAGTTACATTGACTATTATGCCACGCCCAGATCCCTCCGACGCCCATTGCACCACACGACATCTATACGCAAATGAAACACGCGCGCCTTTTCGTGCGAACGTCAAATTCAATTACATCGCCAACGCCATGGGAAGGCGACTGGTTGAGGTGTGAGCTGGGAGGGGAGAATGGACAATGGAGGGGTGATGTCTAGCCGCAGGCCTCAGGTGTGTTTTGCCATTCAATTACAACATTTTCAATAAAAATTGTGCCGCTGAGAGGCAGAGCGCTTGTCGCCTTTATTGTTTTTGACATTCGCATTCGTTACGACTGTGCAGGCAAAAAAATGGGGGCAAGTCCTTTAACCACGGGCAACTGCATTGTGTATTGGAAATAGAATCCGGCCCAGCTCTTCAAGGGGCTTGTCGAGTCATCCACATCATTTCACAAAGAGCCCGCGGCAAATATCGTGCTGCAAATGACAGTTTCAGGAACTGAAAAGTCAATTGGTCGACAAAAAGGCGACTTTTTACATGCAGGGATTGCCAACTATCCAAAACATTAAGAAGCAGCCTTTATGAAACTAATGCAAATTAATTTTAATTGACAAATATCATGCTATTAACTGCTCTTCTTGTCAGGATTCGGTGCAATACAACGGCAGAAGCTAGCAAAGATTTGGCAATCGAGGGCTACCTGGATTCGTTTAACTGTGTAATAGGAACCAGCTATTTTTATCGCCTGTCGTGTTAAAAACGACAGCAGCTATAGTAGTACAGGCTTTATACAGTATGAAGAAATTTCTATAACCTTGTTCACTTGTTACCCATGACAGACAGATCTCTGTTGGGCGGACAAGTAATAGCTTTTTTTAGGCCGTGTATGTAGTCTACATATACAGAAATCCCGTTGTTTTTAGTTTGAATTTATGAAGCTGCTTATTTAATACTAAAGGAGATATGTGCTCGTTCTTCGAAGTGCCGACCTTACTTAAGTAACCGCTCCTTATTCGGTAGTAATATTTCTTGCATATCTATAGGTTCTCAATGCACATATCTCTCGCCGAGGGGGATTATAATACATAATTGATTGAACAAGAGACGTATAGAATCACCTACATCACGTCTTTTTAGTTGTTAAGTATCTATTTAATGGTGACATCAGAAGTGACCGCAAAGTCTATCTGACATACCTCATTGCTGGTATGAGATATGTAAATCTTGCATTATCTAATTTAATAATCCTTTCCAACTCAAAAGTGTCAATTTTGTTAGCAAATTTCTCTGTTGTATTTTTAAATGAATCGAAGAAACGGATTTCGTTGCACGTAAAGCCTAAGTGCGTTTAAATAAGCTAACAGAAGCAGCAATATTTGAAAAACAAAACTGTACAATAGGGCCAGGAAACAGACCATGAGCCGGCTCGAGGTCGTTAAGGCCCAGAGGCTGACAGATGGACAGACCAAAAACACAAAAATATCACAATAATCATAAATATTATTCTGTTTTGATGTCTGCTGCCGACTCCGCGCATTTCACAAGACAAATACACAAATATGCAAGGGTCTGATCCTCACTCTGATCTCCTTCGCCATTGCCGTTCTCGTCATGAGCGATCTGCCTTTGGGCTTTTTATTTCTCACACAGATGCAGATTGGCCGCGATTTCGGTCAGTCTCCATGGCCATCTCCATCTTGGTCGGAGCGGGGCTCTCGTCAAGTGAATTGCTGCTTCGGCAAAAAGGTGTCGAAGAAAAGTCGCCGCAAAAAGAGCCGCATAAATGAGGCAGCCTCATCTGCAGCCAGCAGTAGACACGCTGTCTGGCAATGCGGCTGCCATGTCTCGGCTTGGTCTTGGACTCAACAGAAGCGAAGTCACAGAAGTAAAGCCCCGTCACTGGGGAGCATCGGCTGTGGAGGCATCTGTTGGGAGCCGCTGGAGCTCCACAGGCGTCGCATTGTCTTTGCTTGCATTATTAGCAGAAATGTTTGTTTGAACAGCACAAGCGATTTGAATTTTTGCACCTCCGCACTGCTCGGAGACTGAAATATTAAAATAGTTCAGTTCACACAACCGATCTTGCACGAGATAGAGATCCCATTCGGAATTCTGTGAATGCTATGCATTCATTCGTATCGCCTGCTTACTACATATGTATGACACACACTGGCGTAGAGAACTTTGAAACACAACCATTGCCACTGCCAGCTATTCAGCTTGTCCAGCCATTCTATGCAAAACATGATAGAAATCTGTTATATCGGTTGTCTGCCATTGACATTAACATTGCCATTTTTGAGAGAAGAATGCGAATGATATGCATATCGTTGGTTTCAGAAGCCAAGTTTTCACTTAATTTTAAGAAATAGTTGAGACACAGTGGTAGGAATTTTTTTTGTATTCCTACCAGCAGGTGCAGGTTTTAAAAAATGGGAACACACTATTGCTCTCTTAATTCATTATTATCAATCCATCATCTATCCATAAAAATGCTGCATTTAGGGGGTCCCCAACAAAATTTGATCTGTGAAAAGCACTTTTCTGCCTTTGCCCCACTGTGCCGTGGTTTGTGGATTAGTTGGGGTCCCGAACAAAATATGATTGCTGCTGCTATGTTGCTGGCAAAAACAAAACTCTCCGGCTGGCGACCGACAAGAAGGTTGTGTTTGTCCTACGCGTCGCATCGCTTGTTCCATTTTCGGCCTGGAAGCTCGGCTTCTGCTGATCTTATTACCGATTTCGATTTTGAAGTCGATTTTGACTGCTACGAGAAATGTTGACAATTCCCTTGAATCTCCACTGTTGGACTGCGTGAGCATACATGCATAAATCCCCTGACTGGACTAAGGCGGCAAGAACAACAAGTCAGCATAGGGACAGGGAACGGATTCAGAATGGGAAGGGGAATGAGATTGGGAATGTGTTGGAGCCATTGTCACTGCATGTGTCCGTGCTATGATACTTTATTCATTTATTCCAATAATAATAATGCAATGCAAACATTGATTGTCATCGATTGTCAGAAGCGACGGCGACGGCAACGGCTGCGCACGCGCATGGCCAAAGGAGAAGCTGAGCCTGGTGGTGGCAATGGAGGACAGACGAAGGAGTTATACCCTTTTATGGAATTTTTGATAGGTGACAGATTTTGTCCGTTCTGTCGCGCGATTTGTGAACACAATTTATGAGTTGTCGTTACTGTTGTCGCTGCTGTCATCGATTCCAGAGGCTGAGATTTCCTGGCCACGTATTTACATTTAATTTCATTTTATTATTTATGCCTGAATTGGCCCGTTTATCTGCCTGTTGGTGTACGGGTGTACGGGTATCGAATCCAACCTCATCTTCACCACTGCTTTGCATAAAAAATTGTGGCGCATTTTGTTTCATGTTCCTTTCATTGAACATCGAAAATGCGAACACCGGAATCAATCAGACGGTTGATACGAGTTGAGTAGTCGGAGCGGCCTGTCATGTAATTGCTTTTTGCGGCACTGTTGCCAGTCCTCAAGCCCCGCTTGTCGGTCCGCCGTATTGGAAAATTTAAATGAATTCAATATTGCATTTTCACGCTAAAATGCCTCCAAAAACAGATTTTTCATTTACACTTTTTGAATGGTAAAATCCGGATTACGTATCCCACGGGCAAAGCATTGATTCTCTGCTCCTGCGCATTGAAAGGTGTCCACCCTGACTCCGTCGTCAGCCCCGCCTCCGCTGGTCTTTCTGGTCGGTCATTCAAAGGATCCGTATCCATAGTCGCCACACGGCGCGGCTCGGCCCAGCCCAGACTATGCCTCTGACTCTGAGCTTCTTACAGCCTCCTGTGCCGTGTCGGGCGGGTAATCATTTCAGCAAAGACTTTCCTATTTGATATGCCCTTTGTGTGGCAAAGGATTCGCTGTCGCATTTTTCATCACTTGTGTTGCAAAATTAATCAAGATGTGCAAGAGATAAAATTTGATATTGATTTTCTCACATTACATTTACCATGAAACTCCAAAATACAGGATACGTTTTTAATACTCACATAGAAATAATAACATTAACTTTTGTAATTAAATAATTTGAATTTTGATCACTGGAAGAAATTTATTTAGTGCAGTTTAAAAGCTTGGTAGGGAACGTTGTGGGTCTTTAAATTATACTTAAAAAATCGTTTTTAAAATCCTTTTGATCATGATGCCTCATTTTTCTAGGTTCAAGCATTTGCACATATATAACCTAGCAATAATACTTTGTTTTTCAACTTGTAAACCAATATCTATAATATGTTTTACGTATAATTATATCAGTCAATGGAAGCCACTGCAAATTTTTAAGTACCATTATCTTAATAAAGTTGCAGTTTTTTGTAGATGATAAAATAACACAATTATTATTCTATATTGAGCCGATTCCATGAAATTTTATTCGTATAAAATAAAAACAAAAATAAAATTATGTGATGAATAAGAGAAATGATCGTAGCCGCTCTCTCTTTTAATATTAAAGAATATAATCATACGAAATTCTGATTAATTTACAATTTATAATTACAATAATTAGAAATTTCGCTCTGAAATCTGTTTCAATTATAGATATGCAAATATTAACAGCTGTTGCTCACCATATAAATACCTGAGGCAATGGAACACTTTAGGTTTTTTATTTATTTGTTTTTTTTTCCCTTACATTTAGTTTATGCGACTGAGGTCCGTGTGGCTGGATGCCGGAGTGTTAACTTTATTTATTGGCATCGAAGTTATGGGGTTGTATACCCGCAATGACGAACGATCTACATTCTGATGGGCTGTCGCTTTTTTAGTCGATTGGAAGCAGACTCGGACTCGGACACGGCAAGACTTTTCACTGGACTCGGCTTGGCTTCTAAATTGGACTCCGACACCGCTGTGATTTTGTCATTTTAATGCGCATTGAATTTTAATTTGTCAATCAGACTGAGACTTTTTCAAAACTATAGCCCCAGAAACACAATCTAGATACGTAAATATGTATGTACATATATATTATTATGCAGTGCTGTGTCGATTACGCTTTCGAACGCCCCGAAAAAAAAAAAAACTAAAAGGCGACTCTCAGCCCTCCACTTCAAATTATGCCAATTCGAGCTTCGTCTGGGCCATAAAAAAACTTTGTTTCATGTGGAAAAAATGATCTGATTTATATTTGACACAATGAGATAGACATGCCATATGCCTGTGTATGTGTGCGAGATCCAAATTATAAACGTATATGAATATATGTATATTGCCACAAAGGCACACATGCACACAGCTTGGCATGTTGGTTGCCTTTATACATAAAACATAAGCCAAACCACTCACTTCAATCCGCGACTGGGGCTAAGCAGGTGTGGGTGAGACGGGTCTGGAGGAACTGGTTGGCAAGTGGGGACCGTAAATCGCCACAAATATATTGCGGCCATTATGATACGCAATAATGTGAAATGAATAAAGCACAAACAAAAGACAGCCTGAGTGCGCTACGCTTGTAGAGGCCCAATTATATTGCAATGAGCAATCGTAAAATATCGGGGTGTTGACAAATTATGGCAACGCCTTTGGTCCGATCGCGCGATTGCCCGATTCCCCGAACGCAATCCGCGACTTGAACGTAATTAGCTAACGACGCTACTGCTGCCGCTGCCACTGTCAATGCTGTTGCAGTTGGATATTTATATGCGAAATACTAGTAGCGACCTTAGTTGCCGCAATTGATCGAAGTCCGTATTGTAGAGATTTTGCAATATACTCACCCAGTTGGTTTTAATAAAGGATTCATAAGTTTATATTTTAATCTGAGCGGTGACAAGTTGTAACCAAAACTAAAGCAAATGTCTTCCGCGTTTTAAAATTATTAAAATGCAGTTAAATGTTATTTCCTGCCTTTATGGCTCGTTTCAAATATCGGATAATTAACATAATTAATTTTTGAATATATAATCTGTTGCATTAGTAGACAATCAGCCAGTGTAAGTAACCGTTAGGTTCACAGTTTAAATTAGGTGATCTAGTCTGCTTGGAATTAGTTTGGCACACCTGTATAGGGATCCTGAATCCTTGCATGGAATTAGTTGCCGTTAACTTAGCCGACAAACGGGTTGCCATTACTATGACAATAGTGTGGAACCTAATAGATGCGTATTGTCTTGTCAAATGACAAATAATTGTATGGAAAACAAGTGCTGTAAAGTAATAGCAACTTAGAACCATTGGGGAATACAAATAATAATAAAGTGGCGCAATATACAGAGGAACCCATATATAGTATATAAAATTATTTTATACTCCTATGTAACTATAATAAATGTTTATTCTCAAAGATTTTATTTAGTTTCGATTAAAAACAAATCGGTTTTTTGTTATTTAATATGAATCATAAACTCTTCTTGCGACTCTAGTTGAATTTCAACTTATTTTTTAAATAATTTAAACTATTCTGCTTATTCAATATTATGTATTGCCTCCTGATTGTTGTCGGCGCTACACTTAACGATTGTAAAATTCAGTTATTAGAAAATTATGCTGCTTATTTATAATCTCTATGGCTTCACATATGTATATACGGTATTAATAAGCAAACAAACATGCTTTAACCAAGGTTCTTTGCCATGCCAAATAATATTAATATGTGTATAAAAAAAATTGGATGGGTATATATCCGTATGCCTTATAGATTTCAAAGCCGCTAAACCGATTTTGCTTAAATTTTGTGGCAATATTCACAGTATTGTCCTAAATAATCATATGAAATTTCGATTAATTAATTAGAAAATTGGTTTAGTTTTTTAGTTTTTTATAGCTTTTTAGTTTAATAATGTTATTTCTTGAGTTTCTATTTTGTCTGACAAGGTTTGCTCAGGCCCGAACAAATCTACTATATCTTAAGTTCGATAATAACTTTTGTACACGATTTAGTTGGAACATTTCTTTTCTGTAAAAAATTAGTTTATTTATTTATTTTCAAATGTAACTGGATCAATAGTTCAATTGAGAAAAATGGATTTTTTAAGATATTATATTATATTATATTATATATTATAATAAATTATTATCATTATTTAATATCCAAGATTAACCATATATAAAATATGTTTCCGTCAATGTCTATGATGCAAACTTAATTATAATAGGTAGATTTTAAGTACACGCATTCAATGCTTTTAACATTAAAAAAAAATATTTAATATTATTATTATATATTTATATATGAATACTTAAAAATAAAAAAATATATTTGCGTTTTGCTATTACTTGTGATTTTTCGATTTGTTTCACTAAAATCGGTTAAGTAATGTCTATTTGATCTAGTTTAGTCCTGAAGTTTTATAACGAGAGAGAACAAATTAATAATTACTGGAATGATTTTCTTTATTTCTTCCTAATTTACAAAGAAATATCTATATATTTCCCAGCGCGATTTTTATGAACCAAATTCGTAGTCCAACTGAATCTTTATATATTCATTATACATCTTACTCTTGGTGTTTTGTTTGTCTTCCTTATAACTTTTTTTCTATATATTTGCGAATCAACATAATTTGCATAAGCGCCGCGCATAAAATCTACGCTCCACATTCAACACGCGACTGTGTCTGCGTGTCTGGTTCGCCGCAACAAGAGAAGACTTCAGCAGACGCGGACGCATATGAGGACGTGTATGTGAACGTAAAAGTGCTTGGGACAAGGAGCACGAAGCAGCGAGCAAGAAGCTGGCTATATCTCATGTCGCCGACATTCAATGTGCAGGCATAACAAATGAATTATTGACGTTTTTAAGCAATATTCGCCAATATTCGCTGGCCAAGAGCCAGATATGAAAATTGTCAACGTGGGCTTTCATTTGCTTAATTTAATTTCGCATTTCGTTCCATCTTTGTCGCCTTTTGTATTTCGCATCTCTCATTTGTTTTAAAGAGGATGTGGACACGGTGGTGACACGGACGCAGGCAAAGACAGACGGTCCACAGACAGAAACACGGACACGTACACGGTCAGGGACGGGGACGGGGACAGGAGTAAGGGTAGGGGCTGGGACGGGGACGGGAATAGAGCGTGGACAGGTTCCAAGTTCAATGGCTGGACTTTGTGTCGTGGCCTGGGTCGTTGTTCATTTTTGAGTCTGTCCGACGGACTGGTACTGAGACTGGAACTGGGACTGGGACTGCGATGACGGGCGAGTGATCGTAAAGCGACTCATCGACAGAGTGACCCTCAGGTAAAAACTCAGGAAATATCTCCAATACTTGTATGTAAATCTGAGCGACCGTTGCATTCTGATTGCTGACCCAAAGATTTTGGCTCATTAATGAATTTAAATGGTCTCCTTAATAATATTTAACGGCTTCTTTGCAGCGCTTTATGATGACAATATTTTTCGTCGAGGACCGACGAGGCCCGTCGAGGTTTCACTTTTTCTTAATGGCTCTGATTCAAGGTTTGACAGTTGACAAGTTCTTTTTGTGTTTGTCTGTCCAGGCCGGGGAAAACACACAGGCACGGGCGGGGCATGGGTATACCGGCAACGACAAAGACGAAGGTAAAGTTAGCTGGCAGCTACATAAAAACTTTGAACTTATGACGAAATCTGCGCGAGAACCTGAGTTGCACGAACCCCCTTACCATTAATAATTCCTTTTCATAAGTCCAATCGAAAGTTGGCCAATTGCCCACCAAAAGCGATCCAATCTCTTTGGCAATTTATCTCATAAATTCCATTTGATGTGTAGTCTAGGGCCAATTGCTGCCCCCTGCCACACATTCCACATGTTCCAAATGACACGAGTGCGTCAAAGTTGCGCCTGAAACTTATCCTGCTCTACAAATCGATTTTTGATTGAGTTCATTAGGGGCGAAGTCGAGAATGGCTGGCTTGCAGACTCGCGGACTGGGAGGATATTATCGCCATGTGGCATCGCATCTCTAGCTCTCTACCATCCACATACGGTAATGCCTCCCTGGAGAACATGGCCAGGTGGAGAAGGAGGCAGACCATGTACTTGCCAAATAATTTTTGTTATTAGCGAAAATCGCGCTGAGTGATTTACTTTCTCCTTTTGTCTTATTTCTTGGACACATCGGGGATGTGTTGGTTGTGATTTGTGCACATGTCGTTGTATGCAAGGGAGTATCGAGGACTGTGAAGCTAGGAGTGGGAAGTCGCTGGGTGTGGGATGTTATCATCTCCGGGCCAGGCATTGGCAATACCACCGACATTCAAGTGCTCGCAAAGTGGCCAGTCCTTCCACAAATCCTAATTGGATTTATGTGTAGAAATGGATTATAGCTTATGTCTTCCATGTTGCTCGACTTTTTCGCTTTTAATTGCAAGTATCACATTAAATGGGCATAGAGGCGGGAACGCGGTTGGGGCTGAAGCTCGAACACAAAAAGATATGAGTCAACGACTTAAGCTCTTCAATATTAGCAAAAAGTCACAAATGAAACAATCCAAGATAATACAATAAAAAAAAAAAAGTGCAGAAATATCTTCTTCTATTTCTAGAGTGAAAGTAAATCGTAATGCATAAAGGGAGATATTTTCGATCCAATAAATAAAATACATTTAATTTGATCTATCGGATATATATGTTGTATATGACATAACTCCTTCTATCTTATGTAACAAGAATTTTAATATTTTTATTCTAAGAGCCACATTACCATTAACTTTAATGTGTCAGTTTCTGGGGTATAGTTCTGATGATTTTAAATGGATTATACTAACGAATATAGTTCAAAAATAGTATTTTCTTAATAAAAACTGAATTCCAATCGGAAAGCCAATAAAATACATATTTGAGTTTATAGAGATTTTTAATTTACAGGTTTTAAAGCATATTTTTAAATTAAAATTTAGTGTTTATTTAATTATAACAGCGTGTATCACAGCTAAAAGGTATCTACTGTAATGTGCTCTTTTGCTTTCAGTGGCAATGCTGGGTAATTTATTTTTGCTTCCCTGCCAGCTAAAATATTTATAAGATAGCGTTCTTCCTTGTTTAAGGTTTATTTGGTTTTCTATAATATAACATTTTTCATCACTCCCTGTACTTATCATTGTCAATTCATTAAAATCCACAATGAAATGATTCCTATTACTGAATCAAAAAGGTTTGCGGAATTCTGATACTGATACATTTTACAATGCCTATGAAAAATGTATAACATAGTTAATCAAATTGATCGATTGTTGTTTATTTGCCTAAAACTGAACGGCAAAGTTGACGCAAGGATATTGGGAAACGGGTTCAAATTATATTTATTATCCCATACGGTATTTTTTTTTTTCAGGAATTTTTTTTTAAATTATCAAGCTGCTTGCAGTTATCTTTGTAGTTGTGATGATCTATATATAAGTACACCTACAAGAAGACTAAGCTAAGTTCACCGTAGTTCATAGTCGACCTGCGAGAGCGGGACTATTTTAGTCAGCGACTAGTCTAATTGTGGAGTCTTACATAAATTTGGGCGTCGGCGACTATTAATGTTTTAATTAAAAGACTACAGGACAAGTGCTGCCGATAAATGTTCCAGGAGAGCATTAATGTAATTTTCGTATTTACTAAGAAATCCTTCTTTCGCTTAAATGATTTGAGGTAAAGAAATTTATTTTCATTCTCCTGTTGGGTTTTTATTTAACCGCTAAATCAACACTTCATCTATAAATATTTTTTTTTTTTGTTGGGAGTTATCCATATTTATTCTGTTAAAATTTAAAGATTTTTTTATTTCGCTTGAATATTACATTTGTCAGTTGACAAGCTGAGAAAACACTGATATCGCTGCCAAGCTAATAAGCCTCTAAGATATTTATGATATGATATCATTAAAAGCCATTCGGACCCGAGCCCAGATCCCAATCAGGCATAGATACAGACCTACGGGTGCCATGCCAGGTCGACCGGAAAAGACCAAAAGTCTGCGGTCGAATTTTGAAAACCAAAACGAAAAACTGTCGAAGAAGAGGTAGAGCCTCTAGAGGACAGAAAAACAAAGGCCAAGAGTTATGCCCTGAACGAAATGAGTATATAAATATTTTATCAGTGGCCAGAAATCAGATATCTGTTTGATTCATAGAGCTAATTTATGGCTTCCTTTTGTCTTCCCCCGGCCCGCCAGGTCCAACCAGACTAACAGACACCAGCATCTTAGTCGCTGCTTATTATGAAACGAAAAAAATCAATAAAAATATACATTTGTATACTGAAATTTGACTGGCCGAGCGCTGGAATGGACCTGAAAACCAGAGCGAGGCAGCGACAGCGCATTCCTCACCAGCCGTATCATAAATAAAACCGCAGTTTGAGGCACCCTGGTCACAGTCCACGCAATCTGTAGATAATCGTCGCCCCTCGTTTCAATTAACGAGTTACTTAGAAGTCAATATCAGACATGGAATTATGAAAACTCTAGATTGAGAGCAACGTACTTATTATTCTCATAGCCAGATTCTAGTCCATATCTTCATGGACAAAAGCAGCGCTAGTATTTGTACCTGGCTAACTAAAACACGCACTGAAACTGGTCCAGAACACGTTTTGCCACCGGAAAGAGCCCATTATTGAACGAAGCCACAGGACCCAACTGGCCCCTGACATACTTATCTTCATCTCCATGCGATATCTTCAGAGCTCACCCGTGTCAAAACTTTGCGCGAATATTCAAATTAGCCTCAAAGTGGCAGCCATCTCTCTATGATGCAGATGCTTCTGCTTTCATCCGCCGGGGACGGAGGTGTCCATAAGGCAGGGGCGCATCTCATTGATTTGTAATTCTCATGCGCAGCATAAATTTAACATGTAAAATCTGATCGGTTAGCCTCGTTCAGGCAAGGCAAAGACCTGGATTCGAAGCCTCACGCAGAAATCTGCTTTTTCTACACAGAAAACATTTATTTATTTTGTTTTGTGTTTCCGAAAGGACTTGGAGACTATGAATTATTTTTCTATTATTATAAACACAACTTTCATAAATAATAAATGAATCATTATGGTCCACAACTCATGCCATATATTTTAAGGCGCTTTAAGTGTTCTAGATGACTTGTCTAGAGGAGGTGGTTGATTTACAAAGGAAGCGCCGAAGTTCCGGATGGAAGAGACTCTTGATCTCCAGATAGATCTTGTGGGGCCATCATTGAGTGGTCAGCTGGTTATGTCTATCCACCAATTTTTCGATTTTGATTTAATTTTTTTCTAAATGTCTTACGACGTCTATTTAATTCTATTGGGATCTACATATGTCGCAGAACGTTAAATGATAGTACACTAAATACTGAAATAAAAGGGTAAAACAAGGATTGCTTTCAGCATGTAATATATTTCATTTCAGCATATAATATAATATACTACCCTGTAGAAGTAGTACTATCTGTAGTAATTTTTTTGCTCCAAGATTCTATATATCAGTATTCCAAAAATTTCTAAATACTGTGTCCTTTAAGTTGTCAAGGCAAGACAGACAAAGTAACTTTGAAAGATTTTTATTTTATTTTGGAAAATTCACAAAATATCTTTTTACATTACTATATAGCTTATATGTAGGCCATGTGTTATGTGTTATACGGACTTATGAGTTTTATAAGTAATATAAAGTTTCATTGAATAGCAATCAATAATTATATAGCAATATATAATATATCAATAATTACGTGATAGAGCAACAACCATGCATACAACTCTTTACATTTTCAATATTGGTTTATATAAAACAGTTTTGTTTTTCATCGAGATCAATTAGAATTTTCTATATACGTGTTATAGGTTTTCATTCAACCTGTAAGTGCAATGCAGATCATAGAATTCAGTTACCTTAGGTACTTGATCATATGAGTTAACAATGTTGAGATTGATTTCTCAGTACCAAAGCAATAAAAATATTTGGCAAGTAGGAGGTTGGGTTTTGTTATTTAAATCTCTAGAAATCAATGGGAATTTTTCCAACTGTAATATTTTGCCTCCTGGGGCCTTTGGTGGCAATCATTTGCACCGTGTCGCCCAGGCAACAAATCTTATGTTATTCAAAGAGCTCATGCGTAGGTCGGCTTTGGCTTTGGTTTGCATTTGCATAATCCGCTGCAGTCGCCCCGCTGGCCACATTTATGAATCAACGCCAGGCGAGCCAGTTCATTCAATAAAACACGAACCAGGACCGCCCTCTCTTCTTCTCTTCCGCTCTCCCTCTCTATCTCTCACTCTCTTTGGATTACCTTTTGAGCAATGTTCAATGTACGACAGCAACGACAACTGGATGTTATTTTTTTGTTGCAGTTGTCGGCAATTCCAAGCGGAACATAAATATTTCGACACTCTTGCATGCGCGACAAACATGTGCGAAAATGGTATAAAAATATGGCAGCTCCAGCGACATGACTGCCATTCAATGTGTGTAGCAAGGAGGTGGTGATGTGCGGCAGGCGATTTGTGGCTGATGGCCATTTAGTGGCCAACCGATGCCAAGCATTGCTTTGAGTTCACCTTCCCGCAGCAAAGCCATCTCTGCAACGGGCGGCGGCAAGTTGTTGCCTGAATATGCTCATAATTCATGCAACAAATAAATGTATATAAAAGCTGCGAGTGTTTCCCGTTGTATGTGGCAATGGTTGTCGCTCGACCCACGCAATGTAGCTACGGATGCAGGCAGCTGGGACTTAAATTTGAGTTGAATGCGTTTCAGAGCCCCCATAAACAGTTGTAGTAACAATGGAGGTTGGTCTATCGCAAACAAGCCTTAAAATTGTAAATTTTTTATTGGGTGGTGTAGCGAACTGTGCGAATCCAAATATAAATTCAAAATACTTCCAATGAAAGCTGACAATACAATATTTTTTGATTTGGTTTGCTTTTGGTTTACTTTCAATAAAATCAATAATTTAATAAATTCATTAAAAATTTGATAAGATACCAAAAATGTATTCAAAGTTTAAATAATTAATATTCACCATCAAATTATAAAGTTATCAGAGCCTTTTTTTGACAGCTCTATGATACAGTGCACTAACGCAGTTCGGAAAGTATTACCTTTTTACGTATAAAGAATCTTGAGCCTGATGAAAAAGAATGAGATACGCTTAGTGGATTTGCACGTAATACTACGAAAATCTTGCGAAAATACAAAAACTATTGAAATAAAAAAGAAAACTACAAAAAAAAAATTATACTTAAAATTAAATACAGGTGTAGTTTTTTCAATAACTTTTTTTCTTTGTAACATACCGTTTAAAGATACTAAGCCAATCAATTGATATTTAACAAACCAATTAAGTGGTGGTTTATTATTGAATAAATTTTTTTAATTATCTAAACTCTAAAGAAATTAGTAGGAACAATTGTTCCTAATTAGCTAATTAGCTTAATGGGAAAATTAACAAAAAAATAATAATAGTAATAGTAAATATATATATTAAGAATTAATTTTTTTTTTAAATTTTTATTTTATTTTTGAAGATTATATATAGCCCATTGGGGATTCTCTGTCGATCATAAAAGCGTACGATAAACGATTCAATAGGCGTAGACTAAGGAAACGGCCTCTCCTATTAGAGTATCTTGCATATAGAACAAAATATGATTTGTGTAAGCAACGAAACTAAAAACAATTTTTTAGTTATTAGTCTATATTTTTAGTTAAAATTTTTATATAAAGTTACGGTTTTAAGGTTAATTAACAATTAAGGAAAAAAAAAAATATAAAAGAATATCTTATCTTAGAAAAAACAAAAATATTTGATATTTGATAACTTAGTAATTCGATTAATTACTTAAAGCTTTGCACCTATGATAGGGGGATTCGCCAACAGACATGAGGGTGGTTATTTGGCCTACTTTTCTGACAAAAAATATATGTAATTTTTTTTTTTAAATAAAATAAAAACCGAAAAGAAAAGAAAATCCGCACTTTGAAGGCAACGGCAATAGTCCAACAAAAAGACGAGTGTCAGACAGGCAAGACCCAGAGTCCACGTTTAGCACTAAGAGTCGGCAGACAAAAGCAGAGACAAAGGCAAAGCCAATGCAAAAACCAAGAAGTGAATCGGAGTCTCAGTCAAGCTGCTCTGACTGACCAATAAATGCCAAAGAACTACAACAATTTTTAATATAGACAAAACTTGACATTTAAATTATGGGAACGGGAACACAAAGATCACAAAGATTTGGTGAGCTAAGCTTCACTTTGTCCGTGTTGCCGGCTGGGAACGCAAAATGAACATGGAAATGGGTCTCTGGTCGATCGGACACTGTGTGAAGACGAGGCACAGCGAGCAACTGCCACATAATTTTAGGTACTACCACCTGCAATTTTTGCTGCAAAATTTCCGTCCAGCTTCAACTGGATTGATAATAAGCGGACCTGGCTGGAAGCACTGCCAGATTTGGCTTTGCCTTGATCATACGGAAAGCATTTAAATGGCTTCGCCCCAAAACGTTTTGAAATGTCTGACCGGCCTGACCTGGCACGGACGGGTCTGGTTATTGTTTAATTGGTGTTGCAAATCGGCAATTTCTCTTGTTTGGGGTCATTAATTTCAATTGGAGAGCGTCGGATGAATCCAAATGCAATAAATATGCTGTTCATAATATTTCTAATTGCTTTCCAAATAAACACCCACAACTTTAACAATAAACAATCAGACAGTCAGCGGCCGAGTGACGACTATCTGTATATGAATTTGAATTCAAATTCGAATCAGTTCCGGCCGGGAAGGCGCTGCCTGGCCCTGGCCATAATTATAGAAACACATTAAGACGGCACAAAAATAATATTTACAGCAATTAGGCGGCCTATCAAAATAATATTAATGAGATTTATTAACTTTTACGTCCGTCCAGAGCAGGTCCCGAGTGAATTATGAAATTAACGCCCACGGTTTGGAGATCTCCGAAGGTACAGCGAGGCTAAGCGACCTCATGCGGTGCAGCCACGGTTCCCGATGTCGGCTGTAGGTGTAAAGTAAACGACCAGAGGCGCCGTCGAGTTCTGCCTGGAGCTGGAAGCTGGGAGCCGGGAGTCGTGTAACTGCTTCATTTATCCATGCGGTTGCGTCGTCGCCTCCCGCTGTGCGAATGATGCGTTTAAAAATGTTTTAATCGCTTATTACATTTGCTACGCTTGTCGCCACTGGATTGGTAGGTGGAATCAGTTGGTGCAATTGGCTACCAGTGTTGATTTGGGGCTTTAGTCGCATTTGATAAGGGTAGTCGGATGCCCTCTGTGATCTTATACGAGGTGGTGGTCTACTTAGGTGGAAAAAGCATATCTTTAGTAGCGAGATTTTGACATCAAGTGTGTGCTATGATGAGACACACAGGCAGATCAAAAAATAGGAAAAATTAAAAAAGGATTGTCCGTCTGAAACGCTTTCTGTTTCCCTGACTAGAGCAAAGAGTTTCAATATGTTTGGATTTTTTGATGTTTTTGTTTCAAAATGTGTTCATTTTGTTAAACCATTAAAATACATATTTTTACAATTACAATATTGTATGCTTAATTTTCGATTTTTTCACCTTTTGGAGCATAAAGTACTACTATTGCTATCCACACTAACTTTTTTTTATTTTTTCATTTCAGTCAATTGAGGTTGTAGCTGTCAGCAGTACAGTACAAAGTCTGATCGAGCTAATGTAATCGAATTTTATTTAGTAATTTCTTATTTAATGTCAGATATCGAGTAACGCTATCAATATTTATCCTACCACTGATAAGTGATCAAGAGAGCTGCTGAATGCATCCACTGAAATAACGATCCGATCCCATACTCGTAAGTGTGTTTAGTACAAGGCGGTTATTAAACTGATACTCGGCGATATTCACAAGCGGAACCATTGTAATTTTCATGTTTCTGTAAGTGCTCCGTGAGCAGCCGCTGTGGCATGGGAGTTGGTGGTAAAGAAGTTCGGATCGGGGGACAGTGGCAGCAGAATGAGGGAGTTGGAGAGATGGAGCGCTGGTGCTGGCTTGATCGTCGCTGAACTGACACGAATTGTACACCAGACCCAGACCACGATGATAATGACAAATCAAACTATGACACACAAAACGGCCAAAACGACGAAGCGATCGTGTTTGGGGAATTGTCTGTACTGAGACAGTCCAAGTCGAAGTAGGAGCCATTGGAACTGGAAAGAGTAGATGAGCAGATGATTGGCCATTTGGTTGGATGGATGGATGGACGGATGTTTTTCGAGACCAGAGAAGTCAAGTCAAGTCATGACGGAGGTAGCGTCGGAGTTGACGCTCATCATTATATAATAATCTTCGAGGGTTTCACAAAGCGGATGTGAATGATCCGGTCATGGCTAGGGATACTGGTCTGTGGCTAGGGGTATAGTATGCAGGTAGTCGAGGTCTTTAAGTTTTCTATGCACAAGAAAGCGCAAAATTTGTTTGAATTGCAGTCCTAAACTTGGAGGGAACAAGTTGTCGGAGTTAGTACTGCTTGTCCGTTTGTTTGCCAAATAATTATTTTTAATTTATAACTACATAAGTGAACAAGGGATTCCTGTCCAGTTGCAGTTCATGTTCTGTTCTGTTCTGTTCTGTTCGCCATTGGTTCGCGGAAGGGCTCCTCAGTCGCTTGTAGCTCTTGTAGGAATTCCTCCTTCGACCTTCATTGGCCACATGTTGTCCAGAGCCTGGGAACCATATTCATATCGCACATCATCTACACAAAACATTCCGTTTTGCGACATTTTCCTCGATTTCGACTGCTCGAGGATCGCGATGCCCAGACAGCCCAGGCATGGAGCCGTCGCTTGCCGAGCTTTACGCTCAACGATATTCAAAATTCATTACAATTGATATTGTTTCGAATGCATAAATACAAACAAATGGGCATGCCAAGCCACAGTCGACCATATAACATAGCCAGGCGGGGACGGACTATGTCTGAACCTCAGACCTTCGGCTTAGGCTACGTCGCAGACGCTCTGCGGCCGGATATCAGCGATGAAGCATCAGGCTATACAAGAAATAACAATCTTGCTAATTGGGCGATTTTAGCATAAACAAATGTATTTTAGCTCTAACTAAACCCTCTGTCCAACCATTGAACGAGTGGGCAGGAGGCGAGGCGGAAGATGGAGACGGCAGATGGAGGCGGACCAGTGCCAGGTCAATCGTTTTGTACTCCTTCTCACATGTTTTGCATACGAATGTGAATGCGACGCCAGCATGCCAGTATGCAGCATGGAGCTGGGTTAAATTTTATTCCAAGCTAACGATTATGGCTTCAGGATCGTGGGGCTGCGTTAGAAGCGAACAAACAAATGATTTTCTGTTGCTCGCATAAAAATTTTCTCTTTCCGAATTGGTTTATTGAGAAAATTCAGCTTTGGTCACTGACTGAGGCAGTGCTTTTGTCCCAAGAGTAGCTGGCCAAGCTCAAATAAAATTAAACCTTTTTGATCTACTGTTTGAGCCAGAAGACATCTCTACGTAGTCAAATTTAAAGATGATCGATTTATGCAATGAAAATTACACATCCATGGCTGAACATGTTACATCAGTATCCTTACACTTTCATTTCCATTACACAAATGACGCTTACGTCTGCTACGCGGTTCTGCTACGTGGATCTGCTCTACCCCGTCTGTATCTCTAGCCTAAAATAGAGATCCAGTTGCATATTGGCGTTGGAGTGGAAATCGCTAAATGAATTGAATCTAAAAAAGTGCACTGAAAGGCGCCGACAGCAGAGCAGAGACAATAATCGAAATCGTACGGCCGCTACCAATCGAGCCAAGGCCTAAATAAATTCGTCATTATAAATCATGAGTCGAGTAGAATGCAGTCGATTTAATTAATCACCGCTGGGGCAAAGCGACGGACGGGAAAAAAACTAAGCAGCAGACCAGCAACTGCAAGTGCCCAGCTGGAGATTTGTGAAAAGATGATATTTATGGCAACTTTGACAGTGTGCCGAAGCAGCGACGACATAGCAATGACGCACAGTGGTGTAACAATGAAATAATAGTTGCATTAATAGTTGTAAATATAAGATCAAGAAACAGTCAAGAAGTCTCAAAAGTCTTTAATCAATATTATTATGACTCAACAAACCGAAACAAACAGAATTTAAACAAAGCAGTTAATGAAAACAACAAATCCGATTAAAATAGATTTAAATATAAGTTAGTGCTCAGTCAATCGTGCAAATTTTTGATTTTATTTTGAAAATTCTATTTTAATTCAAGGTTTTTTTTTTTTTTTTAAATAAAAACAAAAACAGTAGATAAATGTTGTTTTTTCTGTTTTTTTTTTTTTTTTGTTTGTGCTTAATAGTATTTGTTGTATGGATAAATATTAGGAAAATTTAATAAGTAAATGGTATACATTTTTTTATTGATCGATATATAAAATCTATACCAATACAATATTATAAATAAAATGATTCCATATTTGGATATTTTTTGTTCTTTCACGTACTATTGAATGCACATCAATCATTTAGTCTATAGAAATGTATTAATTATTAATTTCTATTGAACCATTAATTAATTGTACACAACCAATCCTGAGCTAAGCAATATTTGACCACTGTGCCTCATCGATAGACTCATTGTCATTCGCATTGCCCCCAACCTCTTCTTTTGGTTTGGACTTTGACTGACTTTTGTTTTAGATTGAGTGCCGCACGCCAACTGACCACCAGCGCACCAGCATTCGGCTCCGCACTTGAACGGGATCGGTGTCTCCGGTTGTGGTTGTGGCTCCATGTGGTCAACATTGTCTCTATAATGATGACAAT
>JAWNPV010000012.1:31655-48772 GCA_035078785.1 Collessia kirishimana
AGGATATAAAAACTGTTTTCCAAACTTAACATTGTGAAACAACCAAGCCGTTAAGGATTATATCTTTGATCATTTAATCAATTTACATTTTCATTAACATGTATTAATTCGACAAGTCAGTCTGTCTGTTCGTAGAGATTGAAAACTATTTTTCATTTTAGAAGTTGTTTCATGCTTCTGTCGCAGAAAACCATTTCAAAATTCGCCGTCACTTGGCAAGCAAATTTATCATTAATTTTCCACATTATGTAAACACAGAGCCACGTACACAGGGGAACACACGAACAGAGAAAAACATTTTAAATACGAGGTAGAGCCGCGCGTTGAAAAGCGGCTGACATTTTGATTTCCGTAATAAAATAATTAATGATCTTGTGCCGGCAATCGGACTTACAATCGAAATCGGATCAGTGTCGACTCAGACCTGAGCACGCCACACACCGATGCACCGAGCAGACAGCAGAAAGCAGAGACAAAGGCAGTAGTAGAGGCAGAGGCAGAGGCAGAGCTAATGATGACATTCAAATGACGCATACCAGGGTATTGGAAAGGACTGACACCTTTCCGTTGAGAGAGACATGCGAGCATTTGCACATGTAATTAAGTGGCAGCCATGTCCTGTCTGTAGCAAGGGTTTCTCTCTAGAGAAGTTGCCTTGGCTGGGTCGTGAAGGAAACCTCATTTATCAGTCCCACTGTTGGCGTGATTATTTTGACATAATTTTTATTAATGATTGGATAGAGAGAGCAACGGTCAGAGATCTTAAGTAAGTTAGCAGGCGCCAGTTCAGATCACAACTTCAGACCGCACCTGACTGCCAACCGCACACCTAAAGCTGGCCAAATCGGGGCCGATTTGAAGAATTTTCTGCAAATATTTTCGTGTTCAATAAAATATTCAAAATTCATATTATGGTCGCGACTGTGCCTGGAATAACTTAAGGCCTCCGACTTGGAGTCGACTTGGAATTGATGTCTAAACGTCCAACTGAAAAAATTAAAATCGAAATGAGCCCAAACGTACAGCCAGAATCGGGCTGAGAATGACATTTGTGGGACAAATGCTCCACTCCTTGGCTTAGGTATGAGTATAAAAATGTTTGAAGAAGTAACACTGGGAGAAATAATACTGGGAGAAATATTAAATTGCACCAATATTTTACAATATTGAAAAAAGATTTAGCTTTCTTAATTAAACTAAAAGTCTGTTGATCACAATAAGGTGATTAGTATAGTTGTCTTCTTATTTTTGTTTTAGTGTACCTGTGAGAACGCGCATGAATGATGGCGCCGGGGCCCGGCTTCATGAATTTTGGCGCCATCAATTTGTCTAAAGAATTTTGCAGAACGCGCACAAACTGCAAAAGCAAAAACCCAATCAGAAGCTGCTGTTGTTGCCGAAAGCTACTCGCTTTCCACGTCAATCGACGCGACGTTGAGTAGGCGCCAGCAAAACCATTTTTAAATGCAGCAAAAACGCCAGTAAAAAAGTAAATTAAAAAAAAAAAAACAATAAAAAAATTCATCAATGGAATTCCCGCAGTCCAAACGAAATTAAAATGCGGTTCTTCAAATATGATTTACTTGGCTTGAAACGCTCAATGCCATCAGGAACGTAGAGTTGACATGTGAAATTACTGACTGAATGACGTCAGCAGATATATTAATATTTTATTAAGATCTAAGGTGTCCGTAACCAATAGAATTCATCCGAGCTTCCCGCCTTGTGGAATATTGTGTTCAGTGCAGTGTCCTCAGTGCCTTGTCGTCATTAATAAATAAAAAGCTGCAAACCAACTCTAGCAATTTACCTAGCATAAATAATTAATATTATCTGACAATTAAATACAATGCGTCCGAACTGGTCTTAGAATATTTTTATATGCTAAAAGTTTATTGTATAATTGGAATATTATTATAGAACCATAGGTAAGAGGTAAAAAAAGAAATAGTATTATTTCGGGCATATAATTTAAAATCATTATTTTTATTTAAATTTTAGAAAATGTTCTCCACATGAAAAAAACTTCTGTCTGATACGCATAATTATGAAGTCGGACTATACACTAGGAATACAATGTACAAATAGTAAAAAATAGTTTAAGGTTAGGGCGAACGGCCGATGCTTGCTTTATACTTTCTTTGTTTTAAATTCGAGTTTTTATTTATATATTTACATATTTTTTTTATATGCAATCTAACAAATTGATAATTATGGTATTATTTTGTTTTTAGATAAGCCAAGATTGCTTGGAACTATATATATAATGCTCAACCGATTTTTAATGAACGAATTTACGTTAAAATGTGATCACCAAACCATATTGCTCTTATAAATATCAAGCTGACTGTTTGCTAAGGAAAATCGTTGATAAAACCGAATCGAGACAGAAGGGCTGATTGGCTGAAGCTAATTTGTATTTGTATTGTATAGCTATTAACTGGAGCTGACAAAAGAATAGAGACAGCCACCCAAATGATTAAAAATAAATTTCAAATTAATGGAAAAAACATTTTTTAAGTATGCGATAAAATAAATTTAAGAGAAATGCGTCTATAAAGTATATTTTATAGTACTTGATGCCCTCAAGCTCCACCAACATACAGGTGAGGCGGGCCAGCGAGACACCATGTTTCTCAGATACAATGTTCGGAGACCCTTAAAAAGCAATTCGACTCACACAAACACACGCCAAGTTACATCTAGGTATGGAAAAGCGAACCTTGCCTAGGCCTATCGGTTTGAATACATCGACGATTTGTAAAACAAACAAATTAAGAGCCCCAGCTTAGCTGAGGCTGAGCTGAGACTGAGTTGGACCAGCAGATCGAAGTCGACTTTCAGCTGAAACTGGAATCGTATCGCATTCGACGACAAAACGATCGTGTGGGCCGACGCCACTGCCGGGGAACGGGAGCTGGAAAACTGCAGCGTTTACTTCTAGTCTTTGATCGTCGATAAGAGTGCACAGTGCAAAGAGGCAACGGGCATGAAGCCAACGATCGTTGCTCGATTCTAAGCATTTGCATTTTACATTTGTTTAATAACTTACTTTATTATATTTTCTTATTACATTGACATGCTTTATTCGTGCCTCTATGTTAGCATTCGCGTTCGCGTTCACGTTGCATATTTATGCATATTTTATATTCATAACTTGTCGTTGGCCTAGCTCGGCTCAGCCGCAGCCGCAGTTGCAGTTGCAGTTACTGTTGCAGCCTCAGCCCAGAAGTTTATCGAGCAGCGATCGATGCCAATAAATTGGCAAAACACGCTCATATAGACATGCCAAGCCGCAACTGCAGTCGCAGCAATGTGCACACCTTGACATCGACTTTGTCACTGCAGCCGTTGTTGTCGTCGTCGCCGTAACCTCTGAGTTATGCCTCGACATCGAAAGTTATGACAATTTCCATTCTTGGCATGACAATTGCATCGGCAATGCTGGCGGTAACATTTCAAATGAATTCAATTCAATTTTAAATGCATAATTGCCAAGTATAATGCCATAATCAGAAATATCTAATGTCTATATCTGCCTTTAAGGTATTTTAACTTTAATTACAGATTCGTTTGCCATTCGTTACGTTAGATTTTTTCTAACAATAATCTTATAAATAAAATGAATACAAAATAATTATTAAGATTTTTTAACTAGTCAGGAGAGTTGCAGAGACTTTGCTGACTAGAAGAAGTTAAGTTTATATGAACGTTTATATTTAGTAATTTGTTTATTTGTAAGCGCGTAATTCTTGTCTGTTTTAATTTTGTGCATTAAATGAGACAAATCGAATGAAATGTACCGGATTATGGATTCACAACTAGTTAAAAGGCTAGATACATGTAGGCGTTTGATTGTTAAAGGTTAAAACTATTCAAGTTCCTTTAAAATTGGTTATAAGGCAGAAATGCGATGTAACAGTGCAATCAGAATAAAATATGTTATAGCCACGTGGGTCAGTCTATTATCCTTCGTAGTAATTTGGATTTAATTTCGAAAGGAAATATAAAGTTTTCAGTTCTAAGGCTCAATATATGACAAATAAATACAAATTCTAAAACTTTTTCTGCGCTGACACTAAAGAACACACTGATAGGTCATATATAACATACCTATGTATGTGATAAGAATTCGTGCTTAAAGTTCTAATTCATCAAACCTCTGGCGATCTTAAACTCTGAGAGGCTCGCTAGTGACAATAAAATAATTTAGCTATAGAGAATATATTCTTGAAACCTCTGCATAGCGTGTTCTAATATCCTCCCAATATTTGAGAATACAAAGTGTTGAAGAAGCTATATAGTATATAAAAAGTAAAATTTATTATATGTAGCTTACTGAGAAGAGAAAAATGTAGGAGAGGGCCAAAAACACAACACCCAACGCAGCGGCGTGCGCTGGTCTCTCAATTGTAATTTTAAAATTATCAATTGTTTTTTTTTTTTGCCAAGCATTTTAGGTTTCTATATCATTCTTTAACAATTTAATGTAAACTATTTTACTGTGTTTTAGCTTGACATACATAGAAATATGTAACGTGACAAATGTTATCATTTAGACCGGCCTCGCGCGGTTTCATTTAAACGCAGTTTTCCTTGCCACCATTGTTATGGTTGGGTATTGGTTCACCCGGTGCCCATCTCAGATATGGTGCAGGCAGCCCACTGGCCAAGGATATCCATACTCTCTCTTTTTTGTAGGATAGACAATTCACAGATATCCAGTAATCCTCTTTGGTGAGCAACAACTCCTCAATGGCTATCATTTCTTCACGGCTTTCAATATTCAGCAGATCACCGCCCAGCTGACGACAATTGTGAGCTGCCTGATGCCAATTGACTTTCGTATTCGACTCAATGTGGTAGAATTTATTGCCAATCTGTATGGGAAACTTGGTGGCATACAGACTGCTGTCCCTCAGAGCGTCTGGTATGGTGATATCTGTAAAATTAATTATCTTCTTACCTCTTTAAAAAATATATTTGAAATACGACGACGACTTACCTGTTTTGTTGGACAGAACACTGTTCATCCAATTGCCAAACAGAAAATACACTTTTTAGCTAGCATTTTCACCTGCTTGGTGGTGAAGAAAAGCACTCTAAATGGTTTTGAATGAAACACAACCTCGTATTTATAGCTCCCAGTTCTTCAGAAGAGTGCCTTATCAGAAGAAGCATAGTGTCTCGATAAGATAGTTTTAAATTATAGCAAATCAATTAGGTTGAGACGTTTAAGTGTTTCTTCCCCTTCACACTTACTTTTCTTCATGAATTTAAGCTTCAACAAGTCCTGACCCACCTTTTTTTATAGCAATAGTAGTTTTTATATGGTTTCTTGATAGCCCTTTATTACTTTAGTAGTAAATCATAGTCTCAGGCCATCCCTCAATCACACCTCTCAGAAACGTGATTACAGGAGCTGCCAGTAAAGTTACAGTTCAAGTAATTCCAATAAATATCAGCTAAAGCTAACAAGCGATCACTAGTTATTACTAAAGCCAATCGGTCATTGAGTTTATAACGTAGGCAATGTAATCATCAAAGAATTACAATTTAATCCTTTTTATATTATCCAGATCCAAAGTAAGCTCCTTCTTGGCAACTAAGATTTATTGTAAGTTATTGATAAAGCCAAGCAGACGGTATATATATTAGAAATTGGCCATAGGCTGAGGCAGTACGAAAGCTAAGGTCTGGGAAGCAATATGTTGAATAAAATTTTTCTACCTGCCGTGCTGATATTGGCCATTCAGTTGTGCCAACCCGGGCTGTGTAATCCTTCAGACACAGGTTCAGGTAAGTGTGTTAAGTCCACTTAGTGGTTATTCTACATCGACACTCCTTGTTTAGTTAAGGAAGTACCCACTGGCAGATCCAGCTTTTCATGCAACAATTTCCCCTTGCCAATTGGCCAGAAATCCCACTTTATAGATTCCAAGCGGAAGGTCCACTGGTTTCAGGCCTCAAACAATTGCCGACAGTTGGGCGGTGATCTGCTCAACATTGAGAGCAGCCAGGAAATGAGTGTCTTTACGGGTCTTCTATCTGGAGACAACTATTGGACATCTGACAATAGTTTGAGCAACTCTAGAAATTTCATTTCCATAGCCACAGGCCTGCCTATGCCCTATTCTCGTTGGGACCAGGGAGCACCCCGTGATGAAGCAAGCAAAAGTTGTGTGGAACTAAGGAGCACAGGTTTGAACAATGACGACTGCTATAAAGCACAAAAATACATATGCCAGGCTAGGGTATAATAAATAAGGGGCACAGAGCACCAGGATGCAGCTTAAAATATATATTTGTTAATGTAAATAAATAAAATATTATTTCTTTGTGGTACAAAAACCTTTTTATAGTTGCGTTGTCTTGCTTGCGCTCTTATTCACCCACAAGTTTTGACTCTTTTGAGACCAGGAACCCATTCACCACCACGACCTTTTTCCTTAAAACTCGCTTTTCTCTCTCTATTAATATATTATTATATATAGCAAAATTTAATTTATTTTTACTTAATAATCCTATGCAATTAAGCATTGAACCTAAAGTCTTTATTCAATGCAGTTGGGGGCGGTAGTTATATTTGTATTCAAAACATGGTAATACAAATATTTTTTTATGTATGTATTCGTTTTCTAAATAATAAAAGCTTAAAACTATAATTAATCACAAAATACAATTGAAACCATTGTACATGGTACATGGTACATGGTTGGACCTAGTGATCTTGGAATCATTACCAATGTTTTTAACTAAGTTAAACACATTTAAAGCTCAGTTAATTGCATTTCAAGCGGATCCTGCCTTGGACAACTCGTAACTCTAGAGACTTTTTGCTTTGCAAGGTGGATTCGTCGCGCCTTTACGACCCAGAGGCAATGGACTCCTCCAACAGAAGCGAGGGCAACCATAACCAAAGGGCTTGTCGGCTGGTTCCTCTGTATGAGTTTTTCATATTTACAAACAACTATCCACCCACAAAAGCCTGTCCTTTACAGTCATTTAGTTCCGCTGCTGAACCATGGATTTAAGTGCGAATGTTAAGAGGGCTTTAAACGACGTAAGAGGACTTTACGACTGCCAACAGTTACGGCTGGTTATGAGTTATCAAAACTTCTTTTCGATTTGGTCTCTGTGCGAATGCAACTCGAGTATCAGGGCTGAAAACAAATGCAAAACATATTCTTGGCCAATCGATTTGTTTCAAATATATCGATCATTGATCTGATTATGTAGAATTCCATTTTTGAAAATCAATTTAAGTTGCTAGCTTATACAAGGTGAATATAGAATAATTCACAGAACAGTAGTTTGTATTAATTTATATATTTGCCGCTTCTGTTTTTAGTTAGAAGATCAATTGGCATCACAAATTGCAATCTCCTGTTCTTATCTATCACAATCACCAGTTTATCTGCCTGTCTTTTAGCCATTTCTTCAAATGGAATTAACAATTTTTGGATAAGACGATAACAGTTTGGAGCAGTCAAAATAAATAATAACAAACGATAATAAGATGATTCCTTTTAAAAAGACTCAAGAGCAGACCTTCTGACTTTGTAGCCCTAGTGATTGGTATTGGCCTTCAACTTTTCCTTAAGCAAGACACACTCTTATGTGTGGCAAATGATTTGTATGCGTCAGAGCTGAGTCTTTATGATCCAAGACGAATCGCCAGTGATCAAAACAGACTTATGTGCAGTTAAACAGCGGAAATAGAGCGCGAGATTCTTTGTTGCTTTTAGCTTTACACATGAAGGAAAGTCGCAGCGCGATTTGTGGGAACTTGATGTTTTCAAATTAAATTTTGATTTTAATTTCAATTACAATTGGCTTCTTTTGCTGTTGAAATACTTTCAACATTTTCACACGATATTTCCTTTAGATATGCTTGCATGTAGGTTTTAGTTTAAGTACCAGCTGTGGGATTAATTCAAATTTCGTCAAAATTTGATAGCCGATTAACAGATTAACAGAGTAACAGCAGACGCCTTTTTATGGCCTGGACGTGTGCGCAAATTCGAGTAGCTAATCGGGCCATTTAGTTGCAATAGTGTTGACCAACATACAGTCTTAGCTGTGCATATACCCACATAACTTAAAGCCATAAACATACTCGTTCGACTTTGAGTTGTCGCCACATTTCATTTATGAACACTTTTTTACATATTTGCTGCCCGCACGCATCTGGAATTGGGGTAATTTGAACAAATGTCTGGCTTTTGCTTTTGTACCTACACTGAGAAAAAAATGTCAAATATAAAGATTACGTGAGCTCAAGGCAACAAGCAATTGCAGAAGTAAACCTAGAAAAGCAACAATTTTTTCCAACTGTATATGCGCCGGTGTGAGGCCTAGACCACGTTAGAATTATGGCAGGGACGGGGAAAAGGGGTCGCATTTGGTGCAGTGCGTGGTCTGTGTGTGGTGGGGCGAAGAGCTTAGTTTCATTGCTGTTCCTAATTAACATGCAAAACGCGCTACCACTGATTATTGCCAACTAAAATGAAATAAAAACCTAAATTAAAATATACCTACACACATTGGAAGCATATGAGCATGTAGATAGGTTTGCAAGAAAGCACTGGAGTCGAAGACACGTCGAAACTTAGGTTTACCTACGGTCTAAATGCTGTTCCAAATACTCACGCACCGCTCACATCACATCGGAATCACCACAGACAGACACACTAACTTGTGTATTGTTTCACATGAACAACCGTATGTACATATGTCCAACGGCTGGGACGCACTTAGCGGAGCTCCGAACTCTCCCCCTTCGCCACTCTTCGGTTTCAAAAGAGTTCTTGAACGATCCGTCAAATGAACATAAGAGCGGTCTTATGTTAATTTCCCTCTCATTTCATGAGTTTCCTTCAACACCGCCATTAAGTTAATACAATATAATGTATGTACGAGTCGGGAGTGAAATTTAAAATTCTCAGGTTAGCAGATATATATAGATAATTAGGATATGAATGTTTTAAGATAAGAATTCAGAAAAATTTTGACGATCCAGATGTCTGCCATTCAATAGTCATTCTGCTTGATAATCCAAATATAGTCTATGAAGGACTTAATTATTATTATTGAAGTCAAACTGATAATGTTAGGTTGCTAGAGTATGAAAAATTATGTTGACCTGGCATTTAGCTTTTACTTAAACATTGAACTACTAATAACTTTGTATACTTTTATTTAAATAATATAATTTTTTTTATAAATAAAAACAGTGAACATTACTATAGATGAATGAATCGCCTTCAAAGTGCCTGCACCTCTTTACCAGACCCAAGTGAATACAACATTCCTAATTGTTTTCGTTTTGAAAATTGCCAAAATGTCAACCCAAAAGTGAGGACGACGTTTGATTTTACAAATATTTCGAATGAATATATCTGTCGACAATGACTATACAAAACAAAACAAAAAAAACCAAATAAATAAAAAACAGAAGAGCAGAACAGAATCTGAGAATAACCTACACAGAAATGAACTAAAGTCATGCAAATAATTGCTATATAATTACTGTTTGGCATTTAGGAAAGTCGAATGAAAATGTTTCATTTGCTATTTCAGGCCGAGGAGGATGTTGGCGCGACAGAGCCCACATATCTTAAAGGACATGCACACTCGATGCTGTTCGATATTCGATGCTCGGACTGTCTCTGGTGTGACATTTGCTCCATCGCACTTTAAAGTGATTTTTAAGTGATTTATGTGCTGAGAAATTTGCCTGCTTAATCATTGAGGAATGCCGCGGAGAGTGGGGCAGACACAGAGTCAGAGTCAGAGGCAGAGGCAGAGAGACAGCCATTCATTCGTCGTGTTGCAAATCCAAATTCGGTTCGATTTCAATCTGGTGACAGACGCTCTGCTGCCAGATCGGGACGCGCAAAGTATATTGTATTTTTTGTACAATTGCAATAATTATATTTTTAACTCTTAATTGCGGCATCGTTGGCATCCACAGTCCCTTCGTCCCCACTCGCCTTGCCCAGTCCCAGCGACTGTTGATGTTCAAAGAAACCAATGAGCTGTCATTAAAAATAAAATGAAATAAAATAAAATAAAACTACTGGCCAGCCATCAATCCGAATTGATGATGCTGCCGCAGATTCAGATACATTTTCAGCGGCGGCGCAAGATAAAAAAAAAAATAGGTAAAAAAATTAAGTGTAAATGCAAATGAAATGCTTCGGACCGGCGGCCGCTGCATATTTTGGCCAATATCCAAGGAATGTTTTTTAATCAGCACATAAAAAATATTGCACGTCTACAATTTTGCGATTTTTCACCCTTTTGTTCCGATTCGACTCGATTCGATCCAACCCGTTTCGTTACAACTCGTTCGATTTATTTAATTGCTTTTTAATTTATTTGAATTATTTTCGTTTGGCATTAATCGCAGCTAAAGAATTTCAATTATAATAAAACTTATAAAAGAGCTGCAAAATTTTTCAATTGTGCAATCGGAAAGCAATTGTAAGAAAGCATTTTACAGTTGTTTTCCGAAAATGCTTGAATTCATTACCAAAAACAGCTGTAAAAATAAAAGATTGAATACAACAAAAGTTATTAAAAAATTTGAATTTTATTTAAAAACAGATGACCAAAGAATACAGGTAAAAAGATAATGTTTACTGTTCGCTCAAATGGATTTGTAATAATTAATAGGTAAGTAAGCGGGTGATTTTTTTTTTATATTTTCTTGCTATTTCAACAAGCAGACCTACACAGTCAGCCGGTGTCGCTTCTCATAATGCTCTTTGAAACCATGTTACCTGTTTTGTATTTTGGAGTCGCTCCCTAAAAGCAATTTTTTAAACTATTTGCAAAAGTTAAGAAAAGAAATTGCACGCCAATCCATTAGTCAATTTGTCCAATGTTGTTTCCTGTGATAGTTAAATTTTTAGACAATCTTTTTTGAAAACCACTTCCAAGTTTTGACCGATAAGACGGCAAAGCACCACGTAACATCGTCTCGCCTTTTAGAACAGTACCGACTATATATATACTAATACAGAAGCTTTGTATTATCGGGTTAAACGAATATCAAGAAATATCTCAAATGCAAATAATGTCTATATCGGATGGTCATGTTCGAATTCACTTTCTTCCAGTTTAAGTAATTTCTATTGTCGACACTTGGCTATTAGCTCTCCATCAAAACCTTACGGTGTTACTCAAACTAAAATGCAATCTGCTTTATCGTTTAACAATGTATTTTAAATATGAAACTTTTACATAGTATTGTTAATCAGTGTTGCTTTGAGTGCGATGATATGCAATTTACCCATTCGGTTGTCAGGGCTTGGATGGGATGTTGATAATAGATTAATTTAAGAAGAATTGCTTTAACAGGTCATAATTGCGGGTTCTTGAGAATTCACTTTCAATGACTGCTTATGTATAAATATTCTAGGGTTGTTATCTGCAGTTTTTAAATCTTCGTTCACTCTTTAAGCATTAAAATTAGCGTTTCGTTAAGACACAAATTTACCAAAAGCTCTTTAATTTAAAACATTAAGCCATAAATAACAAATTTTTATCTGAAACATTCACCAGGCGGTAAACTTTCGGACGTTGCTCGCCCGAGCGCAAAATAAAAATAAAAATGATGGAAATAAAATACGAAAAGTACGAGAATGACTGCGAGGAGTTCAAGCCAAAGCCAAAGCCAGAGTCCTGAGTCCGGAGTCTATGCGAACTGAGTGCTGGAAAGTTTTCAGTCACGAACGGAGCTCATGTCCTTGTTTGTATTAGGCGTACGTGTGCCAATGAGTTTGGCACTCGCTCGTGAGCCTCAGCTTATCTTGCCAGAACGGAGGACGTTCATCCATCCATCCGTTTAGCTCTCCTTTAACTCAAACTCCACCTTCGCCTGCGACTTATGAAATACTTACTAACGGCTTTATTTGACCAGCTCACCACTGGACTACTGATAGATCGAAGGAGGTGTGGGCCTGATGGTCCTACGATACCGAATGCACAGACACAAGTTCACGACATGGCCCACAACGAAATACTGCAAAAATATTTGCTTGGCAAACAAGGCAAGTGAAAGGGCAGGGGCAGGTGGTAGATGGCTGGATATAGCCATGACTGGGCTTGGGCACCCCAAAGTCAGCGTCAGCGCCATAGCCAGTTCCAGCGTCCGAGCTGTGTGTGTTCATATTTTATTTATGTTTACTTGGAAAAATCAATTCCAATTGGAATCGCCAAACTGTAAAGAAACATATGAAAAATCCTTTTATGCCTGCGCTTTGCCACTGCGCCAGATGAAAATCAATTTTTAAACTTTTCGCAATAATCCCGGCAAATGGCAGCCAGTCGAATATATCCCTGAGCACATTCACATTCATTTGCCATAAGAAGAGGAAAGTACGTGACACCATCGAGCCAACCTACATCGCTCTCAGTGGCATTCCCCCTTACCACCTTACACCAATCCCATTGCTCATCAAGAAATATTGAATCGAAATTGTTTTCTACGGAACACGAAGGGGCTGTATGGGTCTTCAAAAATGATTTCATATAAATTATAAATTCGACGATTTATGAGAATTTACTTGATCCTTGGCAGGGGTAGGGCTTTTAGGTTAAGTAATTTTATGATTTCACCGCAAATCTTAAAACGTGTAGTATATACCTAAAGTACATTTGGAGATATAAAGACGGTCATTGAACCAATGCCTTTTAATAAATTTTTATATAATGACAAGCACACAACTGGAATTTTTATTTAATTTAATTAATTTTATTTTTAAATAAATATTTCTTTTTAATTTAAGCTTATAGATTGATTTGCGTTAACACAACTACATAAGGTTTACTTTTAGATTGTAAACGTAAAAAAGAGAATATGGAGGTGTATTTAATGCACCAGCAATAACAAATTCAAAATATGTTTAAGTGTGCGCTGGGATAGCAAAGTTTAAATCTTTAATGAAATTTAATTGGCGGTTGTTATTCATTGCGTGGTAAACTAAAGTGTTCGTAAACTACCTTCTACTTAAATTTAATTTAATAACACGAAAAGAAGGCCTTGGCATCCAGCTCTGTTTTAAAATATAGCTTAGTATATAATACCAAATGAAATTTAAAAATATATAATAAAAAAATATATAAATTGATTATTATTTTTAACGCATAATTAGGTTCTACTTGGACAATTGCAGACAGTCTAAGAGGTCAGCCAGTTGCTATTTCGCAGTTTTTTTTTTTTTTTTTTTTTTTTGTCAAGTACTTAGCATTGATATATAAAGGCAATAGTTACAACAACATTAATAATTTAAATTCGAAGTTATTAAATATTCAACTAGAAAAAAATCATAGCTTCGTTGAAGGGTGCAACACCCTGACTTTAGACACGCCCAACGGTCACACACGCATGAATGTACATAGCACATCAGGTGATCCTACAATATTTAATGATAACAATAAAGCTTATAGATTTGTTTAGAGGATTTTAAAATAAAGAAAACCCTTGGATTTCCTTTTGTAATGTGTCGATCCTAACCATATAAAGATTGTGTTTTGGTCTAAAACAATTTTTTCTGTTTTTTAATAACTGTGGTTGGTTCTGGGAAAAATCTTAGCATCAATTGGAAACATCATAGCGAAAAGTAAAAATTAAATTGCCACCTTAGTGAACAAAAAAGTGAAGCAATAAATTGTACATAATTAAAATAAAGAAAAAGGCTGCCAAAACCATAAACTTATGGAGTGAAGATTAGAAAAAGAGTTCATTAACTCGAAGAACTTCGTTCGGTAACCAATAAAACAGAAATACTACGAAAGACATAAATAGAAATAGCAGAGGGAAGAGTTAAATTCAAAAAGCAAATCAAACCATCAAATTGTCGGTAATAGTTTCGGGCTGTAAAACTCACACGAACAATAAGTTAATCAATCTCAAATTTTAATTACAAAGTAACAACTTCCTTTAGCAATTTCAGGCACGATGAACTTGCTGCCGTCCTCTGCCTATGCTTCTACGCCCCCTATGTCTCCCAGGTCTCAGTTTTGGTTAATGGGTTTCTTGCCAGGCTTGGCAACGTCGCTATTTACATAAAAACGCTGCCACAATCCAAGCCGCAGCCCAAGGTGTGGGCCGTCAGAAAGATGGCCATGCCAGCGTATCCACGAGATACTTGTACTTGGGCATGCACAGGCGGAGATGCAGATACATTTACCTTAGCTGCAGCCTAAACTTAAACTCGAACCTAAACTCGAAATGTTGGCGCAATAGCGCGGGGCACATATTTTATGTAATTTGTCTTTGTTTCGTGTAATAAAATGAAAATAAAATTGTGAATTGCATTGAGGGAACTGAAATGTGAATGTGAAGAATAGGAAGCGAGACACAGCAGACACAGCCAACGGCAGCCGCAAGACTCTTCGCATAGAGCGAAGTAAATGTGAGCATTAATGCTCGTTCACCCTCGCCCTCGCCCTCATCCTCATGCTCACCTTCACCCTTTAGGCTTAACCCCATAACGAAGAGTCCAAGCATCAGGTGAAAAATGGAACTCGCACAATGCCAGCGAACGAGTTGGCTTCGAAATTTATTTGAATTTTATGCGACTCTGCGCAGGCGTCACAGCCGACGGCAACACTCCAACGCTCGAAACAGCTAAACCTACACTCGTCAAAAACAAGATCAGAATCAGTTGTCTTCAAAGTTTCCGAGTATAGACATGAACACTCACCAACGATAGTCTTATAAATATTTATTCCATTAGTTGCAAAGTTTTTAAAGTTTACGGTTTTTTTCACTGACTGCCAATCTTTTTGATTTAAAAGAAATGTACGTTAACCACCTTTATTTATTATATATTATTATTATATTATATATTATTAAACATAAGGGCTTTAAATTGCTGATTTGCTGTCATTAAATTCAATTTATCGGCGTCTTAGAGAAATCTAGAATTTAATATACATAGCTGTGTTGCTATATTTTAGATGCACACTTAAGTTGAATTATTTAACATAAAATTGTTAATCGTAATATTAAAAATTTATTGTAGCAATGATCGGCGTTTCATACAGTAAAGCTACCTTCAAGACATCAAAGACGCAAAATTGACTGATGCGTTTATATCTTAGTCTGCCTGCGTTTGTCGAAGTTAGAGGTTGCAATAAAAATGTGATTATTACGTTTAAATTTTGTCAGTGTAATTCGATCTTAGCTACAGAACAATTGTCGAGCGCAGATGTGTGTCCGCGCCCGTCTGTATAATCCTTTGTTGTTCGCGCAGGTGTCAGCCGCTGGTCATGGAAATCGATTAACAGTCCGTATTAGTTGCCGCACACAAAATGTTTAAGTGCCACTGTGCATAGGCCTAGTGCAAGGTGGCCACGGTGGTATCCAAAACACCGAAAGTTGCGAATCGGGACATCGCAATCAACTTACCCTTTAGTCGTGGCTCGTGTCTGTGAGTTTTTTTTTTGTGATAAGTTTATTAACTTTCCGTCTGCATGCGCAAAACAGAAACCGCTTTTACAACCGCACGCCCACTGCAGAATATTTATGAATACTAAACCAACGGCGAGTCCTCGGGGCATAACGCCCTCCCCGCAATTCCGTGACCGCTGTCGAAATACTTTCGGTCTAAGTTTTCGGCGCGATTTGTGTCGGGGCGAAAGTCAAAAGCTTTTGTCAACAGACCTCGCAAGGCGCAGCGACTCTGCCTCAGGCACAGACTTCCGCCGCAGTCATGCTCGTGCCAGAAGAGCCAGTAAGGCACAACCCTTTGCTTGCAGTTCCCCCGGGAGCCGCGTACGTGAGCAGTCCGTGAGGTGGGCTGGTGAGCTGGTTTGGGGCTGTGTGGCTTGCTTTGTGGCCGGAATTCTGATGGGTTTGGGGAAAACTGCGTTAGCTTTTCACCGCCAAAAGATTCTGTGGCTAAATCTGCGTAAACTTTGCCAGTATTTCTACACAGACAAACATAATACATTTTCCTCCTTGGACGGTTTATGTATTGCGTGGGTGCATGGGTGATTGCCGCGCCAACTGGGAGGGTTCATTTTGTGAGCTTACTTTACATCTTATTTGTTTATGAAATAAGATATTCCAGCCGGCACGGTGCGGTCTCTGCATCGATTTATGCATAGACTTGGCCAAACGTCTGCATATACCCGGTTTTATGTTCTGTTTATGAGATTGCCTGACGTTTTTATGGAGTTCTAGGTGTACAGCCAAGGAAAAGGGTTAGAAAAAAGAAAACCATTACCAGGTACCTTGTCGGTGGGGCTCTAAAGCCCTTCTGAGGAGTTTGGTGTTGAATTGAATACGTTATTCGCCTGATTGAAAAAGGACAATTGTATATGAATATGTATGGGGTTTCGTTTAATACCAGTTGGAGGCGAATGTTGGAGGACTCACTTACATACTTATATGTTTCTATTCCTGAAAATTTCTGAGTTATACCCCTATACTTATACCTTAAAGAAAAATCCGAATAAGATTAAGCACACTTCCCGAATTAACCCGGACTTTAGTAACTTAAAAGCCAATATTTTCCAATATACATTCGATTAAGAAATCCCGCTATAATCACTTTAAGATTTCAATTCACTTGCTTGCAATGTGGCTGAGGAGAGCTGCAATTGACCAAGCAACAATGCCTATTGCCTCCGCATCAATGGACAATTCAACATAAAACTCAATAAATAGCAATTAAAGCAATTCCCAATAAATGTAAAGGCTGTAAAATCGGAAACAATAAGGAAACACGTTCTGATGCCTTTGTGTAGACAAATAAAAGATTAGGGAGCCCTTGGGTCACTCGAGGTTGCTGGCAGAGCGGGCACGTAATTTATGTCCCTGTGCGTTTTGATTCAGGTTGCTAGGAGTTCCAATTTTCATGCTGCCTCACTAATGAATCGCAGACAATGGCAACACCTTGCCTGCTGACAGGATTTTCGGTGTCGAAGCCGCCACCAATAAAAGTGATAAACAAAAGCGAGCGCTAGAGGAAGGTTTGGATGTGGCACGTGGCAACTGAATCTGAACCCCTTGGATGACCGCCAGCTGGGGCAACCAGCAATGAGCTACCCTACCCATTCGGGCACCTAGCATGCTCACCGTGGCTCGGACTTGGGAT
>JAWNPV010000012.1:54511-65013 GCA_035078785.1 Collessia kirishimana
AATAAATAATTAAGTACTTTGAAAAAATTACTACATATATGAGATAACTAAAATATCTGTTATTATCTATTAATTATTTATCATCTTTCTACCGGGGTGGTATGGTTATTGCGCAGCTGTCCCCTGTGCCTGGCTGGATAACAGGATTGTGGCCAGAAAAGTCGGGAAGTAAAAGAAACACAGGAAAACTGTTCTTAAAAAACATAAAATAAACAACAAAACACTTAGGTGACCTCATAAATGGTCTCGTTATGAGGCTCATAAATATATTATTAATGCTGAGGGTCTTTCAGGTCATTGTTTGCGGAGCGCCCTACTTGGCCAAAGGACAATAGCTCAGGATTAGAATGTCCTTGAATCCGAACAACTGCTGGCTCTTATTATCTACCTGTTTCTGCTCATTCAAACATTTTTATGATCAAAAATATTTGAACAGTCTGTTCGGTGCCAAAGATTTATGCCTTGCATGAGGAAAACGTTGTGTTGGACATTTGATTTGCTTTTATACAGCAATTTAAAACATATAAAAGTTTTTCACACCAATACATTTGCGTGGAGATATAGATGGGTGTGTGCATTAGAAAGACTTTGGAACGTCACATTTGAAATCTTAAACGCCGCCCTGTTTGCATTTAATCCACTTTTACGACATCCGTGTGGTTTTGTTACATTTGGAGCCATAAAACTGTTTTGTCACCTGTTGAAAACATTTTTTATTTTTAATTGAAATCATGTGGAAATGCGTGGAACAACGAAAATTTTCATAAATTTTCATTGTCAGAGCTCCACACACCTCTGCCCACTGCTCAGATGCTGAACAGCCAAGGCAACGAAAATACTTTTCTTTAGTGTGAAATATTTTTAGATCTGCCCACTTAGCTGCTCGGGGACCTACCAAATTATGAAAATCGGCAGCTGAGGAGAAAGTCTGAAAAGCCTATTCTAATTGCTTCCAATTAACACCTTCGATATTATGTATGTATGTATATACATTGCCCGGCCCCGTCGTAAGCCCATTTGTCAGAGGTTTGGGGGCGTCCCATAATGTTTTCCCAAAACATTTTGATTTATCAACTCTTTTTAAATTCCAAACACAAATGCATCTATCACAGGCGCATCCAAAATAGCAGCACCCTCGTAACATCTGCCGAGTCATAAGCATTAACTCCAAATCCGACGAACACTCGAAACGATTTAACTCTTTGACCCCCCGCCCAAACGACAGCCGACACGACGACTCGATGCAAGCCGATTTGACCTCGAATCAGAATGAATCGAGTTGACTTCAGTAGAGTATAGTTGCGTTACGTTAAGAAGACAGAGAGAGACAAGAACAGGCTGAGTCGACAGCCAGACAAATGAAAGGGCCTATTAAAAAATTGTTTATGAAAACAAACATTTTCGAGGCAATTAATCATCGGCATCATTGCATGGCATCCTCAGCACGCGTGGGGGAAGGGCGGTCTCTAAGCCCCAATCCATTCCAAGCCCCTTTTACTTAATAGCAATGCATCGCTGCTGTTGCTGTTGCTGCGAGTGATGATGATGATGATCTCCATCTTTGTGGCTCAGTAGCAAAACTGTAGCCCTTGATTAGGCTGAGTGCCTCCAATTGTCTTTTGGAAATCGCTTTTATGGCCCCCTAATAGAAGGGAAGTGTTAAATGCCTGCCAATTAGTGAGGTCTGTTTTCCCAGCTATAGACCTCGTTTTTCTAATTGGCTAAAAAATAAAATATTTCCAATTATAATTAATAAATTTTATATGCTTAGGCTGACTAATTGCAAATGTTTTCAAGGATGATCAATAAAGTAGCAGAGCTAATAGCTTCGAAAGTTTGGTTTTCCAAGATTTGCATATCATAGTTATATAAAAATTATTGGAATTATGTCACGAGTACCCAACATCCAAAAATCAATCTGCTGATCTGATAAACTCCAACTGACACGTGTGAATATTATACAAGTATTATAATATTGATATTATTAGGATACGTATACATCGTTATACACAAGACCCATTCGTCGTTCATCATGTCGTAGATAACACATTTATGCTGACCATCAACCAACTGTGAATAGCTAAAAGAAATGGAAATGAAATTAACGATCTCCTGGTGGGCAGGCGTTCGGCTTAATGTCCTGTGGCTGGACATTCAAGCATGCTGACAATGAGGTCATCTGTCAAAAGGTCGTCCAAAAAGGTTTTTATATATTGCAGATTTCACAGTTATTGCTGCTGACAATGCGTTGATTTTCAATAAAATGTGTAATATTTCAATTTTCAATGAAGAGGAAAATGGAAAATGGAAAGACAGAGAGAAAGAGATGATAGAAATGCAGATGGGTAACTGGGTAAATGGGAATGCGAATTTGACACAATTTAAACTACTGACCTTTGGCCAAGTCGTAGGAGATCCCGTCCACCCCCTCAGTCATTAGTTGGCTGCCTGCCTTGGGTCGCAGCACACCCATTGTCCGGCTTGCCCGGTTTATTGTTATTGTTATTATTCGACTGTGTCCCCTGCAAATGTCAAACGGAAGTATTTGTGCCGTTCGTTGCCGCTGCACTTCTACGGCCTTGGGTTTCGGGTGTTCGAATTTGAACCCTGATCCTGGCACGCGTCAAAGGATGGCATTTCTATTGCTGCCTCTGGTTTTGGGCTAATGACGAGGCCTGAATAGTGGAAGCCTGCTCAAGTGCCTCTTAAAACTGTCCGATGTCCAAAAATGACACCCGCATGGAGGTGGAGGCAACCCCCAAATTGGTAAAGGAGATGTTCACTATCCGAGGGTTGTTTGCCAGTGTGTGTGTGAATCATAAATGGTGCAATGAATACCCCCCGGCTGTGTTATAGTTGGCAAATGACAGTCAGCAAAAACCAATAAAAGACTTTAAATTTATTGTCTTTGATTCAAAAATTCTTTTGTTTGCTTCGGTTTTATAATGAAAACAACTTGAATGTAAAGTTAGAGGCTGACCAGCCACCACCCTGGTATACTCTATACTAAATTGCAGCATTCTTGGGTTGCCCAGATTTATTTGTATTAAAATATTTTTTGATATTTAAAGCAATTTTCCATTCTAATTTTTATATCGACTATATATTATATAGACTATATTATATAGACTTACATCTCTACTCTACATTTTCGAATTTCTAGCTTAAACTTTTATAATCAAAGCGGAATTCCTATATATATATATATATATAAATAATAACAAACATAACAAAAAGGTATTAGGATATTAGGATCTCACTGCGTGAGATTAAAATTCGGATTATTTTAAGATTTTTGCTTTTTGGAAATTCGTTTATTTTGTGTGGATTTTAATTGTTTTTCTTATTTACAAAAATTTAAGTAATTGGAACGGGCGAAGCTGGGAAGACAGCTTAAGTAACCTATGCGTCGCCAGTGCAACTAAATTTACAAACTGGAATCACGTAAGACTTACCGATTGGTGTTTATTGAGTGAAGAGCACTTTGCTGGTCATTAGATGGCTTAATATCGAAGCAACACGTTT
This sequence comes from Collessia kirishimana, assembly GCA_035078785.1. Taxonomy (NCBI): domain Eukaryota; kingdom Metazoa; phylum Arthropoda; class Insecta; order Diptera; family Drosophilidae; genus Collessia; species Collessia kirishimana. Next base: position 58,037 of record JAWNPV010000012.1, read on the forward strand.
GGATGCAAACAGCAGTATATAAATACTGTATTGTTAAATCGGAGTGTTTTATTTTTGTTAGACTTGAGTCGCAATTTTACTGTTGACCCAAGGACAACGGCAACCAATCGTCGGCATCATGAGTTTTAGTTGCTTTTTCATGATCCATCAGGAAAAGGATCCATCTGACAAAAGGAAAAAACATAAATATTGTGCGGGGGACATGCATCCTAAGGGCAAGGCCAGAACAATAATAATGTTCCCGTTCCCGTTTAAGTTCCAGTTCTTTGTGTTCCTCCAAAAGCCTCCACCTTCTATTCTAACTGTCAACGCATTGTCAATTCTATTTTTATGTTTTATTTTTCATTTATGTTTTTGACAAATCTTGTTGTTGTTTTGGTTGTTGTTCTGCGTGGCTTCCGCTTCGCTTCGTTTCATTTCTTACAGTAACGGCCTGTCTGCTGTCTATTTCATTTGTCCATCACCCCTCTCTGTCACACTCACATGCTCAGGTTGGGCGTTTTTTATTTGTAATATTCGAGTGTAATATTTCAGTTTTTGTCGTCTCTGGCCCTTTCCCCTGTCCGCCTGCTGTTTTGTTTGTGTTGACAATTTGTTGTTCATTTTCTTTTTCATTTTATTTTTTGTGTTTTGGGGAAAACCGCTAAATAGCTACAAATTTATGAGCGTAAATACCAAGTAAATCAATTTTTAATGCATTTCCATTTATCCTCCTTGTGGATGATGTCAACAGTCAAATCGATGCGCCAGAGATATACATATATTTTAAGGGGCACCGTGTATTACGGAGTCCCATTTTCAGACCCTAACCTCATTCAAGTGGTTGGTTAACGCGTTCATTCTTTATATGTTTATTGTACATTTCCTGTTTATCAGACAATGTTTGTTTCTTTATGAAATAATACTTTTAGGTCTTTGCCAGGTTGCCATAAGCTTAAGGTATAAAATATAAATACTGATGAGATCTGCTGTGACTAATTCTGAAACATTTCATCTGATCTAAATTCTGTTTATCCAAAGTAAACCTTACAGGATGTAAAATTTGTTAAACAAATTACTATGGTTAATTAAGGTTTGGTTTTCTTACCTGGCTAAGTGCAAACGTCTCTAGTTTGTATTAATGCAAAACGATATGTAATTTCCTAATAAATTCTCAGCGCTGTAAGCTTATAAATTTGACCAAAAATATATTTTATTTCTAGTTTGGTCCAGGTCTAACATTTATAAAGAGAAATTTGTCTCAAAAATTAAAGAATTTAAAAAAAATAATGAAAGCTTGGAGACACAATTTAGTTTTATGTTATGTCAATATTAATTAACATAAGATTTTTGTTTTTCACAACTAAAATTACTTGAAGAGGAAGGTCAACTACAAGTGACTACAAATGACTTCAATAAACGAATATTTAAAGTAACAAAACATTTAGTAAAATGTTTTTATACATCACTCAAATAATAACGTTTTCTAGACTTATTATTTTTATATATGTATATATATATATATATATATATGTGCGTCGTAGTGAATGCAAATTCACACACACACACAGACATGCAGATGTACAATATATTACTTATCCCTGTGTGTGAGTCGCATTTGTCGCATGTTTGGTTGCAGCTTTTCCAGAAAATCCAATTTAATACGCTTAAGTTCTTACTTTTTGTTTTCCTTTCTTTGCACTCGTATGGGTGAAAGGAACACTTACAAATACAGACTAACAAACGTGCATATGTATATGTATGCATGTGGTAATGCACCCAAAGCTAATGCCACACACCTTCGTCCCCGTCTTGCCGCCTCTGTTCCTCGCACAGCAACGCTTCTCGGTCGGATCAATTTAATGTTATCGATTTTTAATTTTCCTAGTTAAGCTTTTTTTTTGTGTATTTTGTATTTTGCTTTTTGCAGACTTTGAAAATTTTTCGTGTTGTATGGTTTTAATGTGAATTACGAGAATCAGCCCCCCTAGAGCGCCAAAGCCCACTTTAAATACACATTGCATACGAAACTAAGGCAGCAACAACAATACAACAACAATAAGTGAATCGTTAAGGCTTGTAATTTAATCGCATTTGTATCGATGCTCTTGTTTTGCTGTATCCTTTGTCTCATTTCCATTTAGTTTATGCTTTTGCCATTGCTTTTCCTCTCGTTATATGGATTTTCCTTTATTTGTACATTTTGTATTGGAATTAAATTCAAGGCGTGGATAAATAAAAATAGTTATACAAAAGTATGGGAAGCCTTATACAGTGCTACTCACACACCCGCACAAGCGCAAACGAATGCAACCCTGTGAAGCATTGCATTTACATTTTGTTATCGATATGGTTGCCTTGTTATTGGCGTCGTTGTTTGCTGTTGCGGTTGCCACTACTGATGTTTTCTTAATTAACTCTTTGTATTTACGTTTAGTTGGCAATATCAAATAATTGCAAATGGCTAAGTTTTCTAGAACTTTTTGCACAGTAATTGGATTTGAGGCAGCTAAGACGATGACGACCCAACCAACTCGTTGAAACTAGCTAAATACCATATGGGGCGGCTTGTGAGACAAATGTTGAGGGCCTTGGCATGCGATCCAAATTTGCGGTTAAATATTTATGTTGGCGGAACGAAAGTTTATGCGAATTTTTTTTTTAAATATTCCTACCATAATACTATTTACACCACCAGCTTAATAGACATCATCTAGGTTGGTTGTAATATAAAACACACAAAGTGTTTCAGGACCGGAACACACCCAGCATTAAGCTTCCAAATACACAAATGTTATTTTCACTTAATTGAAATACGTTTAAATACAACTAAAAGATTTAATAGACTGATCTAGATTAAGCTTGGCTTAGCTTAGTATATTAATCTGCAGCTTTCTTGTGCGAATTTTTATTCACTGTAGTACAATCAAAAAACTTAGATTACATCTATTAAAACTATACATTATACATTACATAATATAATAATAATTTAAAAAATAACAAGCTGTTTTAGCGTACTTTTGGCTTTCTAGCTCTTAGGAGTTTTGGAATCTAGGACAGTCAGACAGCATTGGTTAAGTCGTTTCTCTTTGACCTATTGCTGTGGACTATATGTATACGAGTATATTTTCTCAACATGTTAAACGGCCAAGGGTGCTTCTTGATAAGTAAAATGATATCTGTTAATTGTTTCTGCCACCCACCAATCCAATGACAGTATTCGGTTTTATAATCTTGTCAGTGCAAATTGTAATCGATAGGCGGCATTTTGTGTTGGTATTGTTGTGAAAAAAAGATTTTCTAACTTGCAGCCATAAATTAAATGCAGAAAATATCCAATTTCGGGATGATCCAAATCAAAACGAAGAAAACAACGAATAAAGCAAAAATTGTGTGTGTTTTTTTTTTTATTTATTTCCTTAAACTTGCCAACGACAATTAAATGACAAATTACAGGGAATTTTGAATGACATTTGTTCCAAATAGAAAAGGAATTTAATTTTCCATGAATAAGAAATGGGAACAATGAAATAATTGATATGTAAAATAATATTTTGGTCACAGAATACGGTGCGATGTGTGTATTGAGGTTTCCACAGATCCAAGACCCGATTCCAATCCCAAATGATGTCGCTGCTGCTGCTGTTGGCCAGGACAGTTCCTTTTTGTTAGCCCTCGAGGCTCACATGCTGTGTGCCTAATATAAAAATCATAATAAATCCTTAATAATTTCAGGATCATCAAAAGAAAGCGACAACTGAGACGACAGCGACGACAGATTGGAATTTAATGGCCGGGGTTGGAAGCGGCTTAATGATCTCGAGCCCAGGCTACAGCAGTAGCAGTTGACATATTTTTTGCCACAGGCCATAGCTGGGGCAGAGTGATCCTGGCTGATCCTCTGTCTCGACAAATAAAATTTCATTAGGTTGCACAAACAACGCATCCATCATGCGTCATCCGGCCGATCTCTGATGCCTTTGTTTAAGAAATTGCGGTTGATTGCACACGATTTGAGCCTTTAGCCAGGATACACTGAGCCTTGAACCTACAGCCTTCAGCCAGAGCCCATTGTCAATCCCAGGCACTTTTAGCTAACTTTTCCACGAGTGTCATCCAATTGTTGTTTGGCTGGGCTACAGTAGCAGCCCCAGTTTCAGATTGTTATTGAGACATTTGGCTTTGTTGCCATTGTTCCTCAGCCTATCGCGGTGCAGTAAAGAGGAAAATTTGTCAACATGGAAAATTAACGTTAGACAACACCCAGGACCAACCGTACTCTCTTTAGATTTCCAAAGATCTACTGATCATCAAAGGCATATTCCTTCCACCCGTACAAACGACTTGGTTTACACCATATGTGCCCTGGATGGATGAATGGATGGATGGCTGACTCAGAGTCCGGGGCTGCACTTTATTGATATTTAATTTATGTTGTTTGCTTCAGCTCTCTACTCCGCATTGACGACACAAATTACATATTGACACGCTGATGGTTTTTTAATATGCACACACACACACACCCTCCAAACACACACGGGTCATCTGGCTGCCCGGGACTTGGAACAATAAAAATGAAAATTCATTAAATGAATTTTATACATTTAATTTATTGGCGCTGCGTTTTTATCAAATTTTGATAAAGAGACGAATGCGGCCAGGGAAAAATTGATATAAACTCAGTCCCACCGCCGCTACCGCCGGGCCTCATCGGTTACGGATTCCGATTCGAGTTCACCGTACGCTTCACTGCACTCAGCCGATGTCTGTCGATGGCAGAGCGGCGCTCCCTTTTCTGCAGACATTAACAGATGCGGTTATGTTGGTTAACAAACATTTTATTGGCAGTTCAATTTCGAGTTTTAATTAAAGCGTGAAATATTATTGACGTCGTTTAGCGTTGTTCGCTCTCTTTCTCTGTCTGTCTGTCTCTGTGTAGCTCCCAATAAGCCGATGATCCATATCGATGAATTATTTATGAACGAACTTTATGGTATACAAATGTCTGGTTCAACGTAACGTGGTAAGCAGGCCATCAGCAAAGAATTTATAACAACATAACGTCGAACCCTTGTAAACCGTTATACTAGTATATTAATCGATCTTTGTTTCGGTATAGTTCCGATTAAATACAAAAAAGAAGTTTCTGTGTCCTTGTCAATATCTTTAAGATTTATCACGTTAAAAGATTGATTGCTAAAAAGATTTAATATTAAAAAAAAAATAATTTGTCTTTCTTGCAACATCTCATTGAAGAGTACAATTCTTCGCTGTACATCTGAAACCAGGGATTCCATCGAAAGCCAGAAAGTATCTTTTGAGTCTTGAATTAGCAAGAGATTTCCACCTGCTTAAATAAAGGGCTTTCAAATATTAAGAAAATTCGCTAGAAAATTACATTTTCATATGAGATGGTGAAATGTAGACTTCAGCACAGCAACAACTTAGCCCACGCATTAGGAAAATGAATTTCGCGTTTCCGCATCGATCCACGCACATGTCAAAGCCAAAAGACACTGGCGGCCCATCAGGGATTACGTATTTCTCGAAGGGGTTCCGAAGAGATTTTCTAAATTATTCGAATAAGCAGGGAATTCCAATTGCTAATCTCTAATTATACATTTTGCAGTTGAAAACTTTCTGAGACTTTCTTAAGCTTTCGCTCTGATTTGTTGGCTCAGCTATTGTAAGCCCTTGGAAACCATGCAAAGCACCTTGTATAACCCATGTGGTTTGTATGAACCCCATTTAAATGCCTTCAAGCTACGTCACTGTATACAAAAGTACATTTTCATGTGAGAATGCATACATAGAAAGACCGACTGCTTTCTTGCTTATGAATTAGCTAACGTCACACTCTTTGGACTGGCTTAAGACTTTTGTTACACCAACCCCAAGAGTGTATCCCGTATTCCGCACCCACAGCCGCCATTGGCATTGTCACCCGACACTCCCCATCCTTCACACAGTTGACAAAGTTTATTGTTGCTCGTAATTCGCGACTGAGTGGTGGTAGTGGTGCGGGTCTTGATGAGAGTGCGAGTGCGAGTGGGTGATACCCTGAAGGAGCGACTTTTTTAATGTACCCCCTGAGCATGTGCAACGGTGGAGGGTGTCATGCACGAAAAGTGAGCGTTAGAAAAACATATGCATAATTATATAATTGAATTAAACAATTTCGTAAATGGTAAATGATGCGACAATAAGAGGGCAACGGTAACGGCAACGGCAATGGCTTTCCATTTAGACATGGCAGGCAGCGTTACATTTGCATAAATACTTAATTATTGAGCTCTTCACACAGAGGCAGGGCTGTTCGGTGTGGGAGGCAATGTGGAGAAGACTACAATGGTTGCCCATATGTACACCTCTATAAATGACACGAAAATGTTTATTTGCTCTTCAAAATTCCAAAAGTGATTCAATTTTAAAATTTGAAATTTCTTTTAGTAGTCAAAAGGATTACCAAATGCGGCTCTGCTTTTAAATAAATTTCAAGTCTGCATTTGAGTGATTTATCAACCGTTTTTAAGGCTATTAATGTAAATCACATTGCGTTTTTCTGAAAAAATCTGTAATAATCGATAAACAAATCTTAACTTCCATTGTCTGAATTGTTTTTTGGTCCTTAACATAATATATTGGCTTCAATTACCCGGAAAGCTTTATTACCTATATATAAATATTTATATGAATGTATCCGTTTTGAGGAATTTAAACCTGCCAACGCGTCTTTGTAATTATATCTCTCTATCTATAAATTTCTGGAGCGTCAACCAAAATGCGTCGACTAAAATGGTGTCAGCTGTGCTTGCAAACGAATTTTTAAGATATTTAAAACAAGAGAGTCAAATTATAAAGCTTCGACCGCACCTCTTGACAATTTAAGAAGAAAAAGATATAATATTTCTAAATTTATCAAAGCTCTACGTAAAATTTATCAAGTCTATCCATGGTCTCAGCGATGCTTAAGCAGACACGAAGTTTTTAACTGTCAA
>JAWNPV010000012.1:69286-80531 GCA_035078785.1 Collessia kirishimana
CGAAGAAGTCACACTTTCCCAGGCCCGACGAATACTTTTGGCTTTAATTTGCTGCTATTCGCCTAGGTAAATAAGCAACAGTTGCACATATACATTGTATATACAAATCAATATGTATCTGCTTGACTCAATATACATAGAGCAGTCACAATCGTAGCTACACGCTGTTTGGAAAATGTATCTAGCGAATACAATTGTTTACGTGTCCTTGCCTTGCTGCTCTGTGCAATATGGAAATGCAGGACTGTAAGTTGCCTCTTCGCTTTGCCTCCCTTTTTTAACTATTTACAAAAATTATTTTATTTTAAATCATAAAAGATAAAAATGTTCTCGACATTATAATTATTTATAGAAGTTTATTTTTATGGGATAATTTAGATTTGATTCTAATCGATTTATATTTTTTTATTTTATATAAACTTCTGATTATTGTTTCTGATCTCTTTAAATCTAGGGAGGGTAAACTTCTAAAGTTAACTTTTCCTATTATCATCCTGATCTAGTTCAGATCACTACATGGAACCTAATTTTGCTGAATATTTATTCTTATAAATATTAATTATTAAAAACAAATTTTTTTGTCATAGATGTCAAGCCAATGATTTGCTTTTTTACATTTTAAAAAACTTTAGGCTGTTCAGGTTCTTGGTTAAGATTCCACTGCTCTATCCTATAGCTGTCCTATAAACGATTTTCCTTTTAACCAAAAATAGTTATTTTTCTATTTTTTATTTATCTGCTTTGCACATATTTTGTTCTATTTTGAAAAGCTTGAAGTGATTCCTAATAGGATTTGTTAAGACCGAACCTCTATATCATATAGCTGTCACATAAAAAAATTAAATTTAACCATAAAAGACTGGTTTGGTCATTAAACGAACTTTTTCCACTTCCAAAGCAAATTAAAAATATTAAAACTATAATTAAAAAAATATTATAGCTGCCTAGGTCTCAATTCTAAATTAATGATCGATTAATGAGTCAAACTGTCTAATTTCCAATTGAAATCAAAGCTTTGCTCTAGATCGGTTCGCTATATGATAAGTAGTTCACAGTTTAATGATGAGAGGAGCTGGCAGGAAGCAGCTGAAACAGGACGAAGATAGTGACTAGGATATTGATAGGATCATAATCCATGTTAAGTAAATATTTATATTTAAAATAAAGCAATTGCTTGAGGTTTTTAATTTCTGCCGCTCTTTTGGATGGCCCCTCCCCATCCTGTGGTTGTCAATGTAGAAATAACTTTAATCGGCCGTTGATTTATAATTGAAGTTTGCGGTTGCGTTGGCAATTAACACGCCCACCGGCGACACATTTTGAATTCTTTTGAATTTATGTGGCGCTGCATTTTCCTCCTAATGAAAATTGAATTCATAAAATAAGAGAAAAACATCATAAATACTGGAAATGATGCATCTGAAGCGTGCCACGCAGCTCGGGGATAGGCCTGTGCCGGCCTGTGCTGTTCGGTTGGAAAAGATGTTGGGGAACAGACAGCCCATTGCCACAGAAGCGGCAACCCACAGGCTAAACCCACAGGCTAAACCAGATGTGTGGACTAAACTGCTGTGGTTTCCGATGATGAGTAAGAAAAGTCTAATGGATTTTTTGTTGGGGATCGATATAAAGGCCAAATTTGTTTTTTGAAAAGTTTCCACTTTTTTAAAGGACCTAGCAACAAAGTCTCAGTGGAAATATTTCAATGACTAAGATGTTGTCAATCAAATTGCAACTTTGCGTTTTTGCTTTTCGATTTTTTTTTTAGTTTAGAGCTAGATTTTTTTAATTTCGATGAATGCAGATAACATTCGTGATATGTTACTTTTATTTAGCGAACAAACAGTTTTCATTTGCCTTCCTTTCGTTGTACCGTTTCATCAAAAGTTTGTTGATAACTTGAGTATTGCGTAGTAAATATATATATGTGCAAACGCAGTTTCAAAATATGCGTTATTGTCACTAAACTAAGTAGTCATAGAAATTTTATATGATTTAAAAAAAAAAACTCAATTGTTATTGTACAAGGCGACGCAGCAGTGCAAACGGTAGATACGACGTCTATCAGTGGACAAATAAAGGCTCATTGCGATTTTAGGTTACAGAAATTAGAATTAGTGTAATTCCACATAAGAATGAGTATATGAAACATACCTTCATGGTACCTAAACCAAAGCTATTAGCGCGGCGTATTAGGCGGAATTTCTAAATAGATACCAGTTTTGGGTCGAAAAATGCCAAAATATTATTTTTAGTGATGAAAAAAATTTAACCTAGAAGCCCAGACAATGGGAAAGATGCAAAAATCTATCAAATCTACAAAAATAAATGCCGAGATGTAAACACAGCTTTTGAAGAGTAAACTAATCAAATTTACTGCCAATATTTATGGCGTAAACTGGAAGGAAAACTTCTCTATTCACATGGCAATTAATCTGTCCATATGTCCTTAATTCGTTCGAGCATCTCTGGGGCATTTTCTCTGCCCGTTTTTACAAAAACGGACAACAGTATGGGACAGTACGCCGCCTTAAAAAGCCATAGAACGAGATATTGATATAAGTACTTGGCAGTCCTTGTCTGCCGTATCGCATATGATGCACCACGCAACTTGGCAAGCGTTATAGCCGAAGCACCGCCGTGTGTTTAACAGCCTGAAAGTATCTGCATCCTGTATCCCTTAACAAATCGGGTCAAATACCTATGCTGGCCAGATCCCGCTAAGCTTCGCATTCAATTCTCACCTTTGCTCATCATTTGCTCTGTTAGTTGCCCGCCAATAAAATTTAATTTTTATGTTGATAACAATCGCATATTGCATTTGTGCATTTACAGAGGATAGAGGGGTAAACGAATTATTTAAGGGTATTTGGATGTCTACATAGCCCTCTGCCTGCCGTTTTGAGGGGTCGGGGCGGGCGTAGTCGTGCGTAGCATCTGTCCGCTGCGTTGGCTTATGAATTACTAAAAACTTGATGGAAACAAATTCAAAATGGCTTCATGTTGACATGTTGAATAAAAAATGAAATGAAATGATAACAAACAAACCAAAACCAAGCCAACAACCCCCGGGAGAAGTCTCCTCGCCCATCCCTAAGGCCATGAGCCGAAAACTAACCCTCTCCCTCTGCCAACCTCGTATCCCTTTGCTGGCTGCTGGGCAATTCAAAGGCCTGTAAATGGAAGTTATAAAAATCCAAAAATATAAAAGCAAAAACCCAACAGCAGCTTGTCAAAAATTCAATTTCGAGTGGATTTTCCTGTAAAACATCATGGATCGGCACCTCTAGTCATCACTAGACACTCAGTCTGAGGCCACCACAGTTTCCCAGACGCTTCGTCGTTTATCATAGAAGATCCACCTCCACTAGCGCGTTGTCTTCTCCTACCAGAGCAGCAGGGCAAGACAGCAAGTGGAATCTCTATGCTAATTACGTTTAGATATTCCCTGAACCCGAAACCCGTTTTTTTGTGTTTTTCCAATACTTGATGACGCCGATTTGTCTCCGCAATCATAAAACCGTTCAAAAGGAAAAAATCTTGACAAACTTTTCTAACCCCAGACAGCAGACAGCAGTTAAAGCCGAGCCGACGACGTACAAAGCATAATGAAAGTCAGAATAAATTATCTGAACTCTGATTTCGATGATCCCCAGCCCTGGCCCCGGTAAACCCATGTGAACAACATTTATATGCTTGGCGATAAGAAACCTGATGATCTGGGCTCTGTGTGGATGGTCGGTGAGTTCTAAAACAGTTCAATGAGGGCGAGAAACCTTTAAACGATTGAAAATTCATTGAAATGCTTAACTCAAGTAAGTGTCTCGCTCAGAAAACGCAGTTTTCCTTGTGTCAACTGTTGCTGGAAAGTTTTCCTATTAAATCAACATTTTTCAAGTCTTAAAAAATTGCAAATCTTAATTCCGTTTGCCATACGATTGTTGCCAGGCTTTGAAGAAGCCAGGATCTTTGTCAGACAACGTTGAGGATGGACTCGCGAGAAGAGTTCCTTGGGAAACTTGGGAATTTAAGGCGATTTCTGTAGATACTCAGTTTGAAATTAAAGAAAATACTTAAAAACTTAAGAAAACTTGAAGTTCCTATTTAAGGACTTTGAAGGCACGTTGCAGTTACAAGAAACATTTAAATTGTCATGGTCGAATCCCTGCAAAGTCAAGCAAAATACAAACCAAAAATTATTCAATAAAAAATAATAAAAAACAAAAAAATGTATTTAATTGAAAATTCAAAAATTGAAATATAAAAAATTTTCTTTTAATGATGAAAATAATAAAAAATAAATTACAAGAAAATAAAATAAATTTATTTGATTTAAAAACTGCAAACAAAGAAAGATTTAAGCATTCGATGGACTTTTACCGACGGTAGATTAGGTAGCGAAAGGAAAAGAACACAACGACGAAGAGGCACACAGCGGTAAAGAAGCTTAAAAAGCCAACATATAGGAAATATGGATAAATAAACGAAACACACACGCACACGCGCGCATACACAAAATGCAGCACACACACACACACACATGCAGGCGTAGTGAAAAGGAAATATGATTGAGAGATTTTTTTGAGCCAACGAGGACGACGTAAGAAAAAAACACAGGCAACCGCTGCTCGCATTGACGTCGGCGCCAACGTAGCGCTATGCTCCGCCTAAAGTTGTCATAATTTGCTTATCGTGTGTGTGTGTATCATTGCTGCCACCGCCAAAGATGAGATGACGAGCTGATGTTGTTGTTTTTTGTTGCTTGTTTTTTTTAGTATTTTTCTTGCCATCGATTTGCCGCCGTTGTGTGACACGAACGCCAGCCGCCAGCCGAGTGAGCCGGACTGAGAGAGCACTTCGTTTACACACACACACCGGCGCACAGGCAGCTCTGGCTTAATTTATGGCACTTACACTTGGCCAGACTCATCATAAATGGCCGCTGCCTGTGCGTTGGAGCAGTGCAGCTAGTGTGCACAGTGCTTAGCGGCGGGAATAACAGCGTATAAGAGAAATTTCCCCGTCTGTTAAGTTGATTTTCGAAACTGTTGCAAGTTGCCTGACGCTTACATGCGAGTGGCTCTCTCAGGCGACTGTTGCTGTTATTCGTGTTGCTGTTGTCGTTGCTGATGCTGTTGCTGATGAAGCTTTTGCAATGCGTCGCAACGGCAACAGCAACGGCCACAGCCACAGCAACAGCAACGGAGAAGAATGAATGCGCTAGGCTATCGCCATCGGCCGCCAACCACTTTACTTGTAATCTGCTCTCCAGTTCGCAGGACGCCAAAGTTTCTGCCTTAGACTTGCACCGTCGTGTCCGATTCTGATTCCGATTCCGATTCCATTGCGTCGACGTCGCGTTTACTGCTACTGCTGTTGCTGCTGCTGCTGCTTCTGCTGCTCGCAAGTGCAAAACTTTGACTGCCTGCCGTCTCGCTTCGCTTCGCTTCGTTCCCAAACGATCCGACGCGACTCGATTCGATTCGATTCGTTTGGCGGATGTAGCCGTGTGGCTGCTGCTCAGCATAAAATCCATAAAGGACATTCTGACGTCGGCGTCGCCTGGCTCTGGTTCGGTTTTCCAGCCTGCTTTCTGCTCCTGCATGGTTATATAGACTCGTCCTCGCTAGTCTATATAGTCGTCCATCTGCCGGCGTCGCTGTCAACGGGGCGACTCTATTGGGGGCTTCTTCGTCGGGCTCCAGCTCAGCTCAGCTCAACACAGCTCAGCGCCCAGCGCCAGTTGTGTTCTTCAGTTCAGCGCCACTTCAGTCAGCCAACGAGGCAGAGGCAGCAGGCCTTTGGTCAACTGGTCGCCATAACGCCATAACGTCATATAGTCAGATCGTCAGGTCGTCAGCTAATTTGCCAAAAAAAATATTTATTTTCAAACTACCAGACGGTCGGTCTGACAGCGGGCAGTGGGGCCAGTGGCCAGTTAATGGTAACCGACGTAGCCCACCCTGCTAAGTGCGTTTTTATCACCGCAGTCGTCATCGTCACAGTCTCCGCCAACGCCGCCGCCGTCGTCGTCATTGTCGTTATTGTCGTTGTCGTTGTTATCGTCTCACGTTGCCGTCTCGTCTCGTCTCTCTGGCCAGAAACGGGCGGGGTGCTATGTGTGGCCCTGGCCCAGGGGGGTGCGGTCGCTCGCGCGTGTTTAATTCATCATAAAAACATAAAAATATGCAAAAGTACGCACCAACGTACATTCCCGTGCAGCTTCGTGTCTCAACAGCAGGATTCCAACATTCAAAATGTGCAATAAACTTGACTCGACTGTTCGCCCAAAGTGATTCGCGTTAAATCGTCTAAAAAAAAAAAAAAAAAAACTAAAATTCACATCTCTGAGTTTCGCTTTTCGTGAAGCGTTTATCGTTCTGGACAGTCTCTGTCGCCGTCGGCATTTTGGTCAACGAACTGTTGTGGACTTAAACGGATAGCAGAGACAGAAGGAAATTTCCATTAAATAAAGCAAAGTAAGTAAAGGACACTTGACAATCGAGAGACTTGAAAAAATGAACCATCAATTTGTGAAGAAAAACCAACTTCAAATCGCCGATTTATTTCTGCAAAAAAAAAAAATCCAAATGCTTTTAAAAGCTTTTTTTAAATTAAAATAAATTAATCAGCATTGAGCTTATTCAACTTTAATTAATTAATTTAATGTTCATTAAAAGTAAGTTATTTCTATCAAATCTGCAATTGTGTGGCGGTTGGTTGATTGACTTCAAGAAAGTGCGGACTCTTCAGCAAGTACCCTGCTGCCTGGTCAACTGGGATTTCCCCTGTTTAGCCCTCAAAAGGTTCAATTATATACAGATAATTCCAACAAATCTCTGTGGTGTTCAGTTAGGTCAGTGATATGTCAAGAAAAGATATTTTTTTCAACCTGGTCTCCATAAAATATATCAAAAGATTGCCAATATAAAAACGCCTGTCAATAAATCGATGCTTCCCAGGCACCTTTTCCCCTAAAAGTGCTGCCTGAAGTAGCAATTTGCATCACAGATTATCAATTTGAACTTCACTGAGCCACACACATGGGCGTCTTGGAAGTCTCTTCATGACTCTTTGATTCTGTCAACAAATTTGTGGAAAAGCTTTGCAGTTGATAAATGGATCCTTTTTACGCAAATCTCTATGAAAGAAGGCGCGTTTCATCCAAAAAACCTGTATAGAACACCTTCTTAAAGGACACATCCAACTAGACCTTGACAGAAACGCACGGACTAGAGTTCTCCTTAATAGCCGTTTTGTTCTCTTAAATTAAAGTTTAGTTTTAAGTAAAGAAAATGCGAAAACTCTGGTTTAAATTCCAGTTCAACACTGAGCCACACATTTTATAGTCAATGTTAAAGAATCGGGCGCCAATCGCTCATATCTCTGTCTCTTATCGAATAGATGATGCTTACAGCCATAGTAACCACATTAAATCTTATGATTATGGATGAATTCAATGTTGGGTATTTGGAATCTGTAATGTTTTTTGTCAACATTTCAAACATGTTGAACACTAACTAAATAACGCAGCTTGCCCTAAGCCCTGCAGTATTAAACAGATAACAATAACTAAGATTAGATCTACATTAAAATACCTCTGGAGATATTTTTTCAGTAATGACTAGTTACCAGATGCTATGCCGCTTGTTTTGGTTACTTGCTGCCTCAGTAGCATAGCCAGAATAGTCAGATATGATTGAATGGAGCCATACTACATACATTTTTAACGGCTTTATTCACTTTCATAATCAGAAAGTAATTTCTAATGGATATTCTCGATAAGCAAATATGAAAACAGCTGTGCTCTGCACTGCTGAGTCAACTGAAATAGCTGTAAAGTTGTTGACTATTTATTTCATACATATAGAGAATAATTTTTTTCTCTATTTAAATTACCTGAATGATACAAAGTATCAAAATAGGTTTTACGAGCCTTAGTTTAATTAGTAAATGGCATCTACTTAACAAATTGAATTTGCAGTTTGAGGACCTGAAGTATTCTTTGTGCCACCCAAATTCATCCAGCGATAATTCCCACATGAAATAGCAGACTTTGCTCAGAAAACTTCCTTCTTTATCGGTCTTATTTGGTTTGAAATGCTAAACTTTCACGATGTTGCACTTATTGGATAAGAAATTAAAAATAATTATAAGTGCTTATTCAAGAACTGAACCATTAAAGGAAAACCCTTATCTTTGTATATTTGGCTGACCTGCATATTGTGAGGCTTTTAACAATTCATCTCTAGTTAGCCTCGACATAGAATTCTGCACTGCTGCTCTGAGAGTTGCCGTGGGAAACTAGTTAGCCACATAATTCTCCGTCCAGACATTAGTTAAAATATAATAGAGCTGACTGTAATCTTCAACATATACTACAGCTGGATATGTTCCTCCATCATACATCATTTGCTTAATAAGCGATTGTTTCTCGTTTGCCATGCAGCAAAGGTATATATAGAAATTAATCATTTTTATATTTGTGGAAGCGTTAATTGTTGCGAACCCTTCTATATTATAAAGATTATTAATCAAAGATTAAATTAAAAAATATGTACGGGGGTTTTGATTTTTTATTTTTAGATTGAATCGCTCTTTTTCATGAATAAATGTTTAGAATAAGGTTTATCCTTAACATTCAATATGTAACTTCTGTACTAAAACAGCGAATCCAAAAAAACTTTGTGAAATTGTACAATTCTTGAAAAAGTCGGGAATTTATTATGCTCAATTCAAAGTCTTCAATTCGAACTAAATTTGAATTGATTGTGTTAAGTATGTAGATCGCGCAAGTCGGTTTCCTGGTGTGCTGGTGTGTCTTTTGGCTTCCAGCAAGTATACATGGCTGAAAATGTTCTCTTCCTTCTACTCAATTGTGTGCCCTGAGTGGCGATTATTTAACTTTGACACTTTATGCGAGGACATGCAACTGAAACACAACACAACACAGAAAAACGTCAACAACAATCAGAGGGGCAACAACCAGAGGGGCAGCAACAAGGCAAAGTGGCAGCTCAGGCTTATGTCAAAGTTACCATAAATACAACTACTTTGTGCCTCAAAAGACCAGCAACAACCAACAGGCAATAACAATAATATGGCCGTGTGGAGTAAGAGTGTCGTACAAGGTGAGTGAGGGTGGTAAAGTGGGCTGGGGTGAGGTCAGTGGTAGGAGGATGAGAAAGCCGTGTGAGGCTTCGACATGGGCAATAGGCGTACAAAGCATGAGATGTTCGAAGTGTTTGCCGGAGGATATGACAAGAGGAATGTCTGTCTCTGTGCGTGTGTGTGTGTGTTAGTGCATGTTATGCAATGACAACAGCAAAACAACAAACATCCCACACACACACACATGCACACACACACAGCAGCTACCAGCAACAAGGCACGCATGTCAAGAGTAAAATTAGCACATGGAGATGTATGTAGATTGGGAAAAGTCCCAAGAAGGTTAAACGAAAGATGACAGGTGTCAAGTCAGCGCATCAAACGTGTGCATCACACACTCATGCGATTACGATTACGAAGCTTGTAAGTGTCTGTCAATGAGATCTGACTTAGTCTGAACCGATCAGATTAGCGAAGTGAACATAACTGAGCAACCTAAAGGCATGTCAAGGGATATATTTATGAATCTATATTTATCTATACTTCGAATAAATCCAATGTCCACCCAAAGGTTTCATAGCAAGACTTTTTAAATTGATATATAAAATTTAATTTTTACTTTTAAATTTCCTTTCATCATTTTCCATTAACTGCCATCCATCAATGGGCTGCGCTTAAACTTTGAGCAGACTGCTCCATTTACTTAGTGTTCATAAGGCAACAATATAAATAAATAAGAAACTAAATAAGTTTCCTTTGCTGATGAAATGTATAATCTGAAATTAACTCTGCATCTGCAATATCATTTATTCAGATGCTTATTAGTGAGTTCCATTGTATTATAGATGTATTAGCACATTTAAAGATGAACTTTTAAGTCATCAAAAAGAATTCGCCACTCTACGGCAGTTAAATCACTTTTAATATTCATGGTTTTATGAGTAATTCTTCGAAATTTTTTGTCTGGCCGTAGCTTAAAGATGCCATTTTTTTCTGTTCACCAATAGTAATTAAAGCAAGAAAAAACGTACAATTTGCATATTGGCAAAATCTTTAAAATAGCTTTCCTCTATTTCTATTATTAAATAAAACACCGTTCGTGTAGATTTTTATAGCTTTTACAATTTGTTTGTGAATAATTTTTTATTTTAGTTGATGAACCTTTAGGTTATTTTCTTATGGCGTCTACGATTCCAAAAGAAAGTTTCAACTCCAAAGCAAGCAAAGAGCTAATTCTATATAGTTAAGCGAGTATAGCAATGCGATCAGATACAAGTACAATATAGTTGTTTGTATAAAGACAGATCCCGAGACAGCACAGTCGAGTCAGCTTGTCAGTGAATTATTTCCTTTTTAGTTATTTGCTTTTTTCTTTTCTTGTCTCTTTTTTTCGTTAATGTATTTATTGTTTTAATTAATTTATGAGGCGCACGAATCATTTCAGCGACATTTACGACGGAGGAACTATATGTATCTATGTATTGCTATCTCTAGCTGTGTTAGTGTAAATGTATCTGCACATCTGTATGCCATGCTTCGACTGTGCGCAGTGGAACGGGGATTCGCCTTTGGGTTTGGGGTTTGTTGGACTCGGACTCGGACTCGCCCTGACAATAAATTCATTTTCATTTTTCTCTTCATTTATAAAATTCGAAACGTTTTATGCGCCAGTCTATTTCTCATTTTTCTCGGCTATCGTCGTTTGGTCTCTGACGCCCCCCTTCGTCATATCCATTCCCCTGTACCCAGCCACTGTAGTTATTTGTATTATGTATTTCATGCCATTTATTTGAGCTTGTGCGTTGTCACATTCTATTTTTTCGTTGTTGTTGTTGTATTTGTATTATAGATATATTTATTTTCATTTTAATAAATTCACCACAAACACTGATACTTATAGCCTGAGGCAACAGCAACAGCATCAGCAGAGGCAGCGGAAGGCGGCAAGGAGGCTGCCGCCGGCAGTCAGAAATATTTTTTTGTTATGACAGAAATGTGCGACTATAGACGTTTGATATAGATATATACAATAGCTGTATTTTGCCAGCCGATTTTCATTTCAATTTTTCGTCTCGTACGTTTTCATTATTTTCTATGCACACATCAGTGTGTGATGTGGTGTGTGTGTGTGTGT